>JAQFZC010004192.1:0-16712 GCA_034695205.1 Dicyrtoma fusca | reverse complement strand
GGATGTAAGCGGATGAAGCTAGCCACAAATGGAGTGTTGAAGTAGTGCCGTCTTTCTGTTGCCTTGTCCATATTCCCTCCAAATATCTGTGTTCGTCAAAATCATGGGATGTGATTTTCGTACACAAACTTGGGTCACTTTGCATTTGCTGTTGCGAAATATTCCTACTAAACCCTTCAGTATAATTATATTTTGATTAGTCAAAAATTATACCTTTGCGTTGAGATGATTCGTTTCTTTGTAGTAGTACCACAAAGATGTGTCATTGCTATAAGAAATTGTGAAGGATGTCACCCACTGTCGTCTACCAGTATCACCTCTTCCACGAGACAAGATGCCAGTTATCATCGTAGGCGGCCCCATGTCAAACTGCAACCATTGGTTGGCTAGGGAAAATAAGTTTTAATGAATCTCTTTAAAAGCAGTAATTACATAGCTACGTACAAGCGTAATTATTAACGGATTCAGGGTCGCCAAATTTTGTATAGGTATTCGTGGTAATTCAAGGTTTACTCTTAATTTTGAACTTTCACCACTATTTTACCCATAAACAGCATCACTTTTCTCCCTCAATAGGGTTTACAGAACCGGACCCGAACTGGAACCGGGACTCGGGTTACCCGGAGGAAAGACAAGGAACCGAAAACCGGTTCCAAAGGCACCAAAGAACCGAGATTTCGGTTCTTCCAAAAAGTGGTTAAAACATCAAAATTGTAGTCAAAATAGAGCAAAAACTATGTCCTAATAACTATAATAATACTTTTTTCGGATTTTACAATGCAATTTTTAGTGTGTTACAATAATTGTGGCAGTTTATTACAAACTATAGGAGTATGGTTTCCTAAATTAATTGACAAAGGGATTAAAATCTGCTATTAAATGGCGAAAATAAAAAGTTAAATGACAGCAAAATTAGAATTCGAAAAAATATAAAAGTTGCAAAAGAGTTTTGTATGATTTTTGCTACAGTAGGAACAGGAACCGGAACCGGACTCGGTTCCGGGTAATTTTGAAGAACCGGAACCGAAATTCGGTTCTTTAAGATTGGGATTTTTTGTAAACCCTATCCCTCAAGCAAAGTGAGCTGACGCTGAGAATAGGTTTTTAAGATTGAACACATGGGAAGCACAGCAGCATATCAAACTAATACTAGCTGTGATGCCCCATCACATTTATACTCTCATTCCCTTTCTCCTTGTTTTGATTCCCATTGTTTTCCTTATTTATTTTGCCATTCAGAAACTCACAATCACAATGCGCAAAACGGGATTTACAAGTTTGCTGTATTTGTCACTGAATATTCGCATAGTTACCCAGACAAAGGGGCATTAATTAAGTACCTACATTTTGAGACTCACCATTATTGTGACGCGAGCACCAGGCTCTGTGGGAGTGTATGTGAGCATCTTCTGGTTGGCAGGAATTTTTCCTCGCCCAAGCACTGAAACTGGATGCCGTCAATCCTGAACCAATGCCGGGGCCACTTACTAGTGATGCACATTCTAAATTGAAATGATTTTTTTATTAATGCATTTTAGTGAAATGTTTTCATGTATGAAGTTATTGTATTGGTGACAAAGAATAAAGTCGTGAAGGCGTAGATGCCATATGCCATTCCAACAAACTATCAGTAAAAAGTGATTGACAAGCTTGGCACTTCCCTTGAACGTATCAATGAAAATGCGTTTCCTTTGAATGGGAAAGTGCGTTATAAAGCATGGCATGTGGCATCTACATGATAATAATGTGCTGTAAAAGCACAGTTGACCGACGACGATCCGTTTCCGGATTCGTCGCCCAGCAAAAAAAAAATAAAGCATCATTCAATTAACCATGTCAACAATTATAGCCTATAGTCATTCACTATCAAATATGTATATTATAATAAATTATTTATTTGCAAGAGACCAAGAAACCAATTTTCGAGACTAAAAATTAGTTGTGAAACTAAAGTCGCTTTAATTTGCAACCAATGCAAGTAAGCATTACATATAAAATTAGTAAACGTAAATGCTTCAGCAACACAATGCTTTTCGTAGTGATTAAATATTTTGTGAAGCTCTAAGGTGTCAATGAATTCCTGGCACACACTCATACATACTTTATCCACATTTCAAGCGCCACAACTGCCTTGTTTTTGTATTCTTAACTCGCTTCCTTCTTGCCAAACAATGAGCAAAACGTCCCCAACTAAAAGTCAGTTTCTCTGTCCGCTGCTGCTGCGTCGTGTCATTCCTCATTCAGTTTGCGGTGTCCTACGTGCTTGGAGCACATAATTTGTACACGGATCAATGCAATAAGATATTGGGTATCGGACAGCTGTTGACAGCTTCCATTTATCATGATCATGTCACGAAGGGACACCTACACATAGCCTCACGTTTTTTCCCTAGTCTTCTCCAATTTTAACCAACGTCAGTGTCAGCACAAAAACTTGGCAATAAACAACAGCATCACCGACTCAAGACGTGAGGGAGAGTACGAGGGAGAGTCCAGGCCACACAGGGCACCACTTTTTCTATCTCAGTTCTACCCTGATCTCAACTGCTATGGTTAAATACAGAATTAATTATTCAATTGTTCCTAATTATACTGCCTTGCTTCAAAAACTATCAGTTTTTACAAAGATACTAATAAATTAAAGTAAACTGTTACTTTTTTAAGGGATTTCAAGCTAAATTACCTGAATAATTGCTTGCTACAACACTACATACCACCGAAAATAACTTTAGTAATTAACAAAACTAATTAAATCTTAAAAAAGGTAGTAATAACGATACTTCCAAATTGCAAGTTACAGCTCTTCTCTCTCTCAACTGATGCACCAAAAAGTTAAACTGCTATTTGTACTAACTAATAAATACTTGCCTTTGAAATACATAAGCAATTTTAGTACAAAACAAAAGTACCTACCCTGTTAAAGTTTATGGAAAACAGAATACGAACAACAGACACAAGAGTTTGAGGGCACTGTCTATAGAAAGCAGAGGGAAATCCTACCCTTGTGACCAACAAAATCTCTCATACGAGAGTTCCAGACTGAGTCTACTGGCTACGCATGCAGTTTTATAGGAAAGGAAGATCGAGACCCATTGGCATCAGTAAAACCGAACGTTCACTCTGAATTTGGAACGAATGCCTTTTAATGCCACCAACAATCTTGTCACGAGATAATGTACAAAATGAGGTATGCGGCGTTCCCAGTGTTGGGTGTTCCTATAGACTAGTAAGTGCTTTCCGTTATTATAGGGGAATCATTTATACAAAAAATAATTACTATAATACAATATACAGCGGTATTTTACCGTTGCTGAAAAACAACAACAAACCTCATCAATTTTACTATTTAACAAAGCACTTCATTGCATTGGAGTAAGTGTATAAATGCAAGCCAATTTTGGTTATTGCCCCTTATTCTTGAGGGCAGTGCAAGATGCTGAAAATAAATTAGTAAAATATTTCATTTTTCTCTGCCTTAGTGAGCCACTCTTTTCCCTTAAAACGACGGAAGCTAAAACAAAGTACACATCAGAGGATCACAAACATTTTAATAGCATTCTGTCAACCTTTGTTTGAGAAACGTAAAAGACCGATAAAATGTACACATAAATCTAAGTTTATGTAAAGACGACTGAAGGAGCCCGTCCGGTAAACGGGCATTTTCAACGAAAAAGTGTCCAAAGATACTGATAGCGTACAAAATCCCAGCTCACATCTAATTGTAAGTAGATCTTTAAAACTTCCAGATTTATTAGCCGAATTTTTCAAAATTCCAATTATTTGTGCTGCTTGTACCCTGAAACTCCGTTTGGTAACCCACTAGTCCTAACGGTTGGAATGATTCTACAGTACAAGAACATTTGATTCCCACAGTGTATCTTTTTATATACTTTTGGGGGCAAATGGTTTTTATTTTTATCATTGCATATCTCTAAATGAGAAACGTTTCTCAAGTGTCACAACTAAATTGAACTTTTTTTCTTTCAGACACGATTTTTTTCTTCTAGTTAACATAGGCTTAAGCCTTTTCCCGGCATCAACATTTTGAAGGGATTTTTTCCGGATGATTTATTCATATATTCCCTGTACAAGACACCCTTTGGGCTACTTGCGTGGGATGGGATATGGGATGGGAAAGGACCAGGGATATACATACGCAATATAAGCTAAAGCCAGCAAAAAAAAAGACTGAAAAGCTGTGAATCGGAAAATGGTTTCTTGGTTCGCATAAATTTTGAATTGTTGTTCAACCTTGACAGCCGAGAATTTCTAGACGAAGACTGGGATGTCGATGCCACTCTAAAACGTGTATCCGGACAAACCTGGTATTGATAGCCGTGTCTAACCACACGTTCCGAATCCCATGCGAATCCCAATTTCCGCGAAACATCTGCATCATCAAATCAAAATGAAATCGTCAACGTGAAATTGACGTATGTACATTTTATTTTTTATGTGTGTGTGTGTGTGTGTGTGTGTGTGTGTGTGTGTGTGTAACGGATCAAGAGCTTCATCATTCATTGCGTGCACGTTGATCGCGTTCATGAAATTTGTCTTGCACAAAAATAAATAATGCTGTTTTTTTTAAATTCCCTTACTTTCTTTTTCCCATACACATCGTGTATAAAGTCCCATTTGAAAGCATCTTCACTGTAGGCTAACGTGAAGGCAGTCACCCACTCCAGCTCGTCACCTCGCCCTTGAATACTGAGACCACTCACTTTGGTCATAACTCCAAGGTCAACAAGTAGCCAGTGGCCCTCTCCCGAGTCCGTATTGTGAGCACACCAGGCCTGAGAGCCGGGTTGATGAAGCCGGGCATATTTCACAGCACAGGCCACGTCATTTGGATTTACAGAACTAGCCGAGAGCTGCCAGTCTTCTATTTCCCCCGTCATCAGACCCAACGGCTTACAGCAACCTGCGGTATGAGTCAAAGTAAAGCTACGATAATTTCACCCTCAGTCATTTTAGTATTTTAGCACACTACGAGTACATATGGATATTTGTAAAGCTCACTAGTCACAATGAACTATACGAGTCTTAATTAGTATAGACATAGTAAAGCTTTGGTGATTTTCATTAATGAGGAAGTAAAACTCAATTGCTGCAATGAGTGATGTAGTTATACTATAAACTTGTGCCTAGACATAGGCAAACATGCAAGCTTATTAGAAACTATGTAATTAATCCTTCATGTTTGATCAAGTATTCCTCCTAACTTTCGTCGGCATCCAAGCAAAATTAGATTAAGGATAATGATTTTACCAGACTACGAACCTGGGTAGATGTACGCATTATACATACATACATCCTTATAGTACCAGTGCAGTGTTGTGTAGAGTTAAATAATTTAAACTTTAATGCCAATGCCTATATGTATATACATATACACAGCATTCTGAGTGTCTCGTTCCGGATTTATCAACTCAAAGTCCCACGACGCGTTCCCTTTTAGCGAAAGGCATCTGCACTTGAAGCATGAATAACATGATCATGATCATTTGTGTTGTTTTAATGCACACATACGCACGATAGTGTGTTGGATGAGTATGTACTATGCCCCTTGTAGTTTTTACAACTGTTCAAAGATAATTCTCAAATACCATAGGAACATTCGCAGTTCGATTTGTGAAGGAATTCAAAGCGAAAAAAAGTTAAGCAGAATTTGACAAGTCAGGACCAAACTTTCTACTGCCATTAAATTCATGCGAATTTGTACATCGCTAATACAAAAGATAATCTAATTAAAAAACATTCTAAAAGTGTTTTTGTAGAACACGGATGCTTTTATTTCAATATATAACACCGGCAGCAGCCCAGAAGGGACGTAATTTATAACGAAAACCAGAAATAATAGTATCTTTGGGCCTTTGAGAATAAAGGGTTAGTTTGCTGTCCCTACCATTTTGTGACTCATGATTAGAGCGCAACATATAAAGCCATTTCCTGCATTTTGTTTTAAGTTTTAACGCAGCTCGTAATAGTCAGCAGTCTGATACAAAGCTGACTATTAATCGTAAGCCAATTACACAGCTGCACAGTCGACAAATCACGAGAGGATGACAAGACTGGATTGGGTCTGTGAACTATGGTATAAATGAGGAAGCCTTATTTGTAGGAGCTATAAGTTATTAAGATCTTAAAAGTTAATCTTTGTGAAAGCATGCTAATGTGATGGGAGCTGTTTGCATAAAGAGAAAAATTGGGGAAACAATAACCTTATGAAATCTTATATGAGCACCACCACCGGTATCACCCAAGAAGCTTTTTGGATGGAACTATTAAGTAAGTACTAAAATGATCTATCGTAGGAGTGATTTGCAAAAAGGTTTTCCGTGTTTCTCCCTCATGATGTCGTTTTGACAGCTCGTCTTACCCCCTCCTTCTGGCACGTATAGGCCGTCTGCAGCCTCTGGAAGTTGTACTGACCGATAGCAGCACCATTACTTTGTCCTTGTTGGCTTCCAGTCACATTTCCCCATAATAATTCAACGAAGCCATTCCATTTCTTACTACCACCTTCAAGGTGCAAAAAGGAGTAAATGCCAGTCCCCTTAAACCCAAAGGAGAATAAGATATAAAACACTATTGTTCCCTTGTTCAGTCTTGCAGTTATGGAACAAGAACTTATATACATAGGCACGTTTTCACGTTTACATCCGTCACAAAGATTTCGATCTGTGGTGTGACGATTACTACTTATTGCGTGGGTATGCATGTCGTTGCACATTACACCTTTGATTATTGGAACACATTTAGCAAAACAATTTGGAAAACGCGTTTTTAGATTTCTACGAATTGCCATACACGCGAGATGGGGAATTTTCAAAATTCAGTTTTTAATAATAATTCCATTCAGTCAAAAGCTGGCGTTCTGCTATGTAGCTAGCATTATAAATGCGATAAGATGCCGTGCTAATTTGGTACAGAATCGGAGTTTTGGTTATAATTGCATTGGTCAAGGGATTATGATGATTATTTTTGTGCAAGAATTCGCCTTAATTGACTTAAAAGAAGCATTTTTGTTACATGCTTGTTCTTTCATACTTATTTAGATTCAAAGTTAACCATGTTTTGCTGTATAATAACGCGCTTTCTTACCTAAGCAGTGCTTTACTTTTTTTTAAATTCAAAGTTCGACAGGAATACAGATCCTCCGGTTCAATAACTTTCCTTGCTGACGTATGAACTAAGGCATGCTAAGAAAATCCTTAAGGGATACAGGATACGGAATAGATCATTTTTGAATGCATCATCTTATATGTAGAACTGTATGAAACATGAACTTGTAGTTCCTTGGTATGGCTCGAGAAAACCCGACGACATGATACCAGTTCCGCTGCATTAGTTATATTAGTATGGTGTTTCAGTCTGACCATGTTCTAATGGACATTTTTAAAGTCAATAAAGACAAAGTCAATATATTTTGACTTTTACAGGCTTTGGCACAAGGAGGCTATCTACCTAGTACGACATTGTAGAGTTTGCCAGGAGAAAGTCGCAGGGTGTATGCTAGAGAATTATTTGTAAAAACTTCCTTGTAAAAAGTGCTTATCGATGTTTAAGAATACAAGTTGGTGCATTTGGAAATGATCATTTTGATTTTATTCAAAATTGGATCTCTCTTAAAGGTGGATTTGTAGGTCATTTAGGCGTGCAACAATTCTGTATGTAATTAGGTATGTTTTTGCCTTGGAAGTGGCAAAGTTTTGCGAGGATGTTTTATGTGGCTTTTAGTCTGGAGAGATTTTTTCCGGCATTCTTTTTGTATGCTTCGTCTAGTAGTTCAAGTAATGCAGTGATTTTAATGCCGTAGATGGCTTTACACAAAGTACTTTCCCTTCCAGCAACCATTTGAGGTTTCCTTAAGTTAACTTCTGTGTCACCATAAGCAGTAGCATGCTACTGAAGAAATGCATTTTTCGTTTAACAAATATGTATGAACGCGTAAATCTACATAGATTGCCAACCACAGATCTTTGGGAACACTGTCAATTGTTTGCGAAGTACAGGGTTTCCACAGATAGGCGGGACCTGTTTACATACTACAATCCTCTTTTGTACTCAAAAGGTTGTTTCGGGTTAGTCGGGTTTGTGTCAACGCCTGCAATAATTTATGCAAGACCTGCAATTATGAATGCACGAGATATATGTATTCATAGTACTAAGTATACATGATTCTAACAATGAAGCCGAGAACCAGAACCAGCCCCTATTATGCCCTAAAATTAATTTAGTCGGATGTCAATGGATATCCTTACACATGATAATTTCGTCCCTCAAAAATGGTCAACTACATGAAGGGTGGGTATCCCACTGCACTTATTGTAAAACTGATAAAGATCTTTCACTCAAATCAGGCTCCTGATCCTGAATTCAGCATCTAAATATGTGTAGGCAGTTGGAAAGAAAAAACGTTATCGATAGTCCATCTGCGGTCGAATTCACTGCAATGCCCAACTTGAAGACCAGGAAATAATAGTAATTATGTATAGTTTGAATAATCATTACTTATGCCGATACTATTCCATTTAACCCTTTGGTATTCAACTTTATTATGGACAGAACTTCGCCGAGATGAACTCGGAACACGTGATTTGCAGATGTCAAAACGATAATAATATTTTCCTTCCACACTTCTCCAGCTTAATCAAAACCCCACTTAGACTGTCGTGCATACTAATAATTCATGTATAATTAAAGGTAATATTTAGCCATGCTTTGGAATAAAACATTAATAATATATTGAAACTGAAAAATTACCTGGTTCGTACATGCTGACTATAGAGATATAGGTCGCCAGGATAAAGAAAAGGACGAAAGTCATGTTGCTGTCTATAGAGAGCAGAGTGACGGTCTTTGTACACTTCAGGCGACTAGATTTTCTACTTACTCTGAGGAAGCTGAAAAGACGAGAAACTACCATGTTTCGTACTAACGTTTTTCAAAGGAACTGTGCAGATTGTGCTAATTTGTTGGAACAATAAGAGGGTAAAGCGTCCGCTGCACTAGGGCCAAGTACACAAATTCATTTCCATGTATTTTTGGAATGACGGCTTCTTTGTGATCACGGTATGTGAGAACTGACTGACTGATTGATTAAAATAAAATAAAATCAAAGCTAAAAATGTTTAGTCAAAATGTTTTAAGTAGCTTGGTAACTAAATGGGTAAAGTGAGGCTCAGGTGTACAATCCTTACGGGGTAATAAGTTTGAAAATAAGTAATTTTTAAGTGATTACACAATTCTACAATTTGTAATTTACAATGACACGTCCCTTTACAGTCGTGCTCGCCCTGTAAACTGTGCAGAAGGAGTCAGGAAAACATGGTTTTTATGTATACTCTGTCACTAGTAAGCTCAGTTGGCTCCAATTAATGGAAGGAAAGACTAATATGCGTCTTGTACAGATACAATTTATCTCAATCAAGTAGTTCATTCCCAAATGTCTACATTATTACCTACATATTTTATACTGGAATCCCTAACAACTTTGTGACACATTCAAAAAATTCAAGTTTTGCAGGTCCACGAGCTACTCTGCGCAAATGAAGAGAAGAAGAAAAAAAACGTCTCAGGAGAGACAAGATTAGGATGATGAGTGGATTGTGAAGCCTGGCCATTTACGACGTTACTTATTGAATGAAAAAGCTAATTTACATTTATATTGCTTATTATGATTCAGTAGCTATTCAATCATAATGATTAGGTACTAATAGTTTGACGAGGAAGATGATGATGACGAAATTTGTCCCAAGTGCGTGGAGGAAATATGTATGACTTGTCTCTCATCGTAATAACTGTAGGTGTTTCTTCACAATAACAATAATTCACGGATACTACCAGAAGAACTTCACTGATTGCCGTATAAAACTATCTATACACACCAAATATTCTCGTCGAATAAAGAAAGCAGTCTGTCAGTGTCCTGACTCGATAAAACTCGTTGTTTCAGGGCTCTCATACAGAAAAATGTTTTTTTAAAGTGATAATTATGTATCCTAAGCACATTGGCTCCGTCAAGAGCTACGTTTGACGTTGATCCATGGGCGCTATCAGTGGTGCCAGTGAGGGAAGGATTCTCTAAGATGCTCTTCGTCCAAGGGCTTACTGTAAACTGAATTGATAGAAGAAGAGTTGAACAGAGATGATGGAAAACATAAGATGCGACGCTCCAACTTGGAGCCTCCAACCAGCTACAACTACATACATAACAAGGGGACGGCACTAAACGCTCTGTATAATTTCCCTTGTCTACGGCCTGTGTAGTACACACTCAACAAAAAATTCAATTTGTAGTTATACAAGTTATTACCTAGAACTATGTACCTTGCTAGGGTGCTAATTGCATTTCGAATAATTTACACAGAAATTACAAAAAATTGATTCTAATTTTATCTTTTACTCAAGGAGAGCTTTAAAATTGTGAGGAATAGTTTCATTGTACTGTTAATGTTACTAATTACAATTATTACAATACTACAGCAGGGTTTCAATTTACAGTCAGTACAACTCAAATCGTAGAGTTAATCACAATACTATTACAATTCAAATACAATGATTGAAAATCATATTACTTTTGAAAGAGGTTAATGCATTTTGCGCTTTTTGAAAACAATGTTACAGGATCATTTTGCCCTTTTTGAAAATACAATCAATGTAGGTATTTTGTATCACAATTGCAATTCACAATACTATCAGTTTTAAGTAGGGTTGTAAATGTATTATGCACAGTCACGATTTGAACTGCGAACTGTAAAGTTTAAAAATACTGTTTTAAACAAAAGCTTGAAGCTTAAGTACCTTACGAGCAAAAGCAACTTTTCCTAGATACAATTTGAAATTGAAAATGTAAATAATTCGCAAGCTAGTTATCAATGTACACAGTCAAACTTGTCTGTAACAGTAATATGGGTTTTGGCGGCAGTGGATAGATTCTGTAGATTTGACATTTGTAAACTGTTATAAAACAACGAGAAAAGTTTGTTAATAAAGTTTAAGTAAATTGTAATTAAATAGCCCAGTAATTACTACAACTTTACCACGATTTGAATTTTTGAATTTGAATTCTAGTTTTAACGAAGTGCGTTTAAATCAGTTCTGGATGACTAAGGAATTGTTACTTTTAATGTTTTCGTATTACGTTTTTACTGTTTTTTTTTTAATGATATTCTTCAGATCACCACACCCACATTGATAATAATAAGTACAAAGTGACTCGTCATTTTTAGTGTTTGTAACTTTCATGGGAAATTATTTTTAGAAATTTGGCTTCAACGATGCAATCCAGTGATTTAATTCTTCGAGAGTTTGTGTTTTTGCCGCCTCAGCCAACATGCGTGTGGGGTAGCTTAATTCGAAGATAGTAATGGCCTCTTGTAAACTCGCCACCGTAAGTAGTAAACGTTTACGGATTAGAATTCTGGATGCCTTTCCAGATTCAACCATTTGTCGAGCAATGAGAACTTCTGCAGCTTGGATTTCGTATAGAATATGACCTACGATTAACAAGAAACCATTCGGCATATTTCGCAAAAACAAAACGTGAACAACTTCAGCTGAATTCTCTAGACGAAACGTCATACCAGTAAAAAATCTAAACTGCAATAGTACGTAAGTCCTATTAGGAATTTATAATTACCTCTAGTGATGCAATACCCTGGAGTGAGAACATCCAGTACCTTCAATACCTCCTGGCACAACGACAATTTTCGATGTATACTCTCGGTCGTCATCTGGGCCAATCCGTACCCGTCATCTCTCCCGTACGCCTGAAAATAGTTTATTAACAAGGAAAAGTGAGGTAACGCATATTTACATTATGAAATATGAGTAGCCCCTATAAAAATTTATTAAAAAAACCCAGTGTTTTACAGGTGCACTGGTATCGGACAACTGACCTGGCACAATGCAAACTTGACCAACAGTGGGATGTAGTGATTGGCGTGAAAAATTGTTTTGACCTCCTTTAAAAACTCCTCTTGAGCTGCAATGTCCTTTAAAGTTGATGCCATTGCCGTATACTTGTTTAAGAGGGCCTCTACTTCTTTATCCTCCATCCTATTCCAAACACGAAGCCTCTTTTACCATCGTTATCATTTAAAACCGTTTCCTTGTAAGCATCTATTTTTATTTATCTGAGAATATATTTTTTAAACACATTAAAAAGTGCATAACTCTACAAGCATACCGCCGATGAATGCATTATTTGTTTTTTTAAAATGATTGTAAGTAAATTGAAGACACTTGTAAGGTTCAAGAGCGTACTGTCCGGCACGGATTTTCAAAGAATTTATTATTAGGTATGTGGTTTTCTAAAGGCAGGTGACGCTTGCTGTCAGATTATTTCCAAAACGTTTGGTCTCCTTTACACAGATGTTTTTAAAAACGGTTGTTTTTACAAAAGGAAAATAGTTTTGAAAGTAATTATGCTTGATGCTCCAATAGCTTTTACTAGTTTGCTTACAGCAACGTTTGAAAACATTTTTTAGTGAAGGTTTGTTTCACTCCTCACACTCAAACAAAGAATAGTACCTACTTCAAAAAGAACTCGTTTTACAGAATTATTCAGCGGATTGAAACTTGCTAAGCGCAATTTTTAAACGTCGTAAACTGTTTTAAAATTGAGTACAATAAAATCTCTCTATAGCCACTATTCCCCTCTTTATAGGAACACTTTCCCTGTCCCGACGTCTATTGAAAACTTCTCCAAAATAGTGGTTTTTTCCAGCAGCAAACTTGTGAAACGATTGTTTAGAATTTTTCAGAAAGTTAGAAGAACTTTTGTTATGACGTCATTTTTTCAAGCTCCCTGATACTTGTCTGCGTTGCAATTGCAACCGCACATACATAGAACGAAACAAACTAACCGCAGCTTGTTGCCAAAAAGCTATGAAATTCTAAATCGCACTAGATTTATTGTTAGTTAGAGTTCCCTACTTGCGTAAGTTAGCTGCAAATCAGAAATAAAATACAAATTCAGTTTTACTTGAACACGCAGCGACTGCATCCCCACATAAGGGCTGGTGGGACAACCCATTCGTAAGACTGAGTTACGACTCCTTTTTTGCATTTGGGACACAGGAGAGAGCTTAAGTGAGTTCCCAGCTCTGTTGGATCTTTGCAGCGATCGCACGAACACTCAAAATATTTTGATCTTTTAAGTGTTTTACTCCGAACAGCGGTACCCTAAAATAAATTGAAGAATAACTAATCAAACTGACACCATAAGAACTCAAGATTCCTTTGAAATACATTTTATTTAAGGGAGTTTGACAAGGTAATAATCGAAATCACCTAAATATAATTAATATGAACTAAGATTATTCGTTGTACAAATGATCTGATACCTCAGCTACAACAGTAGCAACAATATTTCCCACTGGGCCACTGATTAAGCAAGAATTGTAATTAAAACTAAATTACGCGTCACGCGGATGTTGCTAAAAGCAGGAAAACTGACCTTAAGGGAACAATCATAGCATATTGTAATGGCAGAACCGGCGGGGATATCAACAACAGCTCTGACCTCCATGACACCTTCATCAATATTTTCGAAATGTGCTGCATTTGGAACACAGTTGTGAGCAATCATGGACGTCACGGCAAATACGCCCAAAAAGCTATAAGAGTCGCCGATTTCAAAGCCATTTACTTCAATGATGCCGCAAACCTGTTTTCATAAAACTTTTATTGCACCTTTTACATCAGAAATCAGACGGATCCAAAACTTCTATCCCCATGGTTTAGTAATACCACTTAGTCTCATTAAGTAAATCAAACTTTTGTAGGCATGGCATGTTTAATCAGTTTTGCTGCACAGTGCAGTGAATTGGGTGGGTTACACAAGGACTCCACTGTTAGCAAAATGATGACCTCGTATCAACAAAACCAAACTTACCGTATGAATTTCTTCGGCGGTAAAGTGTTCATGCAGATCCCATTTATCCCTTATAACTTTCACCACGTGCTCTTCGTTAGCATCCCAAAGAGGAAGTCCTGTCCTAATTTCATTGTGCGCCTCTAAACTCATTAACTTGTTCCATTCGTTTTTATTATTTAGCTTAAGTAAAAGGCCTCGTAAGATCGTTATAGCTCCAAACTGCACTGACTCTGCTTCTTCAGGTGGCTGGGTAATTTAGTAAAAGCATTGTAATATTTCTATTTAGCGTCAATGTCAATTTTCAGAGGACTTTCAAACAATCTAAGCAATTTGAACCACAGAAAACTAGCCAACAAAATAACACAATCTTGTGTTATTTAAGCGAAGATGATTAGAATTCAGAAGTCAATTGCCCATTGAAATTGACGTCAGACTGCACTGACTGGGTGCTTGTAATTAAAGGATTTGTAACAACAAAAAATGACTAAGAAACAACCAAAATGAAAGTCAAAGGAATATAAAGAACATACCAGAATTTTGTGGTCTGCCAAAAATTGACACTCCACGGCGTGGAAAAAAGACTTCTGACATTTGTTTGAACAAAGTGGCCAGGAACATCTTGTGCAATTAAACCTAAAGGAACCACAGCATTATTTACAATTTACCGACATTGCAGTTGTAACCAGAACGATTATGAGTTCCAAAGTCTGTTGGGCACTACAACCTTGCTACACTCTTTTTGCCTAAAAGTCCAAATGTACGGACTAGAAAAAAAAGCGCATGCGCGCTTTTTCTTTGGCTTTCTGGATTAGTGTTAGTTGCAATTATGGCTTGTGGCGCTTTTTTAAGCGGTCACAATGGTAGTTATAAATAATATTGCCAGATGCGTTCGTTTCGTATACTTTTTAAAAAGTTTATTGAAATAAGACACTAAATTAGTGGCGCCCCAAGCGGAATGCAACCTCGAGAGAATAGTCTTAAAAGCGAATTTTGTTGTGTCTGAAGTTTACGCTGTTACAGCATCCAACCGACTTCTTGTCACAGAGATCAGCTATTTTATGATGGTTCTTCTAATTTATTTTATGCCGCACAACAAAAAATGAATCTCATTTAAGTAGACAAAGGTTAAGACTACATATTATGTACTACATTCATTGCAAATTGAAATGACACTACGCCTGGTACGACTTACCGGAAATATTTTTTTCTTAAATCGGAATGACAACCCACACAAACAACTTTAGAATGGCTTAATGGCCCAGCAATCAAATATTTTTCCTTTAATAGTAAATCTCCTTTGTTCACATCAACCTTTGTTTGCAGGAATCTAAAATGACACAATGAAGTTTTGCATAATATAATAATACAATAGCTTTTTTATCTAATATTTCACTGAAGAGGTGTTTTTACCGGCCAAAAACTGGTGACACTTGGCACGAAAGTAAGGGCGAATCTGCAGCTTCTACTATAGGTGACTTTGTCTGGAAATTATAATCACACATTGTTCAAGGAAATAAGTTATATCGTTACAAATTAGTGGCTATTACTCTAGACGTAATTAAAAGATCAATCGAAAATTAAAAACTGAGTCGAAATATTCTTCTTTGCCGTTTCTTTTTAACCCAATTAGCTCAGAAGTACCTACTGTATGAACGGCTTAGTAGGGATACTGTAAGCAAATGAACTCCTTTGAGCCAAACAGAAACGTCAATTCTGAAATCCATGATGTGACAAGCAAAAACATTTCGGGAAAGGACAGAATCCAAGCCGGAAAGGGTACACAAGAATCTTTACCGAGCCAAAAGACGAGTATGATTAATTAATGTGAAATGACGTCGAGTGTGACAAAACCTAAGCATCTTAGTTTTTATTTTTAAACTATAGAACCTTTTTCTGTTGATTCCGTTTGCGCCCCATTAGATTATTTCCGAGAATATTCTTTGGCTAAG
The DNA here is from genome assembly GCA_034695205.1 of Dicyrtoma fusca. Classification (NCBI taxonomy): domain Eukaryota; kingdom Metazoa; phylum Arthropoda; class Collembola; order Symphypleona; family Dicyrtomidae; genus Dicyrtoma; species Dicyrtoma fusca. The sequence continues at coordinate 878 of JAQFZC010004192.1, read as the reverse complement.
ATGACAGAGTTGATAAATCTTATCCACCTGCTGCTCTGACGAACTTCACACACTGTCAGACTTTGAGAATTATTGGTATAAAACCAAAAATAATACTACTGTCCAATTTTCGACAGTCCTTGGACTAGACAGCAGCTGATCCTTAGGTTGTCTTCTTGCCTATCAAGTTAAACAAATTATTGCGTAATTTATATTTAATTTACAAAACAATACGAACAATGATAAATTATTATATAGTTGCAATATATAATAGAAAAGGATGAGCGCACTTAAAAATATTTTCTGGATCAATTTTTGGATCACATCTGAAAACTAGCACGTGTTCCCATTCCACAACTTTAAAAAGCAACAACTTTCTAGCAATTAAAACTTCGAAGATTGGAACAGCAAGACTAAGACAGCTAATAAATAAATCCCACACGTACCTATACTGACATGCAGATTTATTTAGTGTACTGCATTTATTAGGGTGGACAGTTTATTCTACGTAGTTTTTTGAGCTGCAGTCTATCACAAAGTTGAGAACCGTATTGTAGATTTCATCCGCTTTTCACTCACATTCTTCTTTAAATAACCGCCCTGCCAGTCGTCTGGGAAGCTATTTTAGGTTTTTGCAGTAATTTCTGTATCCTCATTCGTTTCGTCGGTCGTGATCTTGGTCCTTTTTTTTGTAGCTCAGGCAGCAAGTAGGTGTATGAGTATGCTTCTTCTGTGGCTTAATGAGGCTGTTGTATCTGTATCAGTAAGTGCATATCGCATATTAACAATATTAAGTCGAAACACTACGTGCGTACAATTTCTCTTGGGGATATTCAGTCACTACATGACAAGAACTACCCAGTGCAGTGCGGGGACAGGGGAATAAATAAACTTTCAGT
>JAQFZC010004191.1:0-16716 GCA_034695205.1 Dicyrtoma fusca | reverse complement strand
AACATGGGACGTAGCATTGGAGATTAACATGGGACGTAGCATTGGAGATTAACATGGGACGTAGCATTGGAAGTTAATATGGGACGTAGCATTGGAAATTAACATGGGACGTAGCATTGGAAATTAACATGTAAAATGTGGGGCAGTTGGTCCTAGTGGCAGTTTGTGAAGTGGCAGTTGTCATGTAACATGCTAAATTTCGTGGGTGGCAACAGTCAGTGGGGTACTTGTGCATGTGGCAGAAGACAGTGGGGCAGTTGTGCATGTGGCAGTTGTGGGGGTGGCAATACGCCGGTAATCACATTTAGGACCATACCCCATTTTTAGGCTGTTTTCGTTTCGATTTAATTTGCCAGCAACACGAAAACACAAAATCAAGCCCTTTGTCTTGAAATGATTTTTTACACCTCTCACCTTGTTCAAATGAGTGAAACAGGGGGTGATCACATTTAGGACCATACCCCATTTTTAGGCTGTTTTCGTTTCGATTTAATTTGCCAGCAACACGAAAACATAAAATCAAGCCCTTTGTCTTGAAATAGTACCTAAAGGATTACTTTACCTAGAGAGGTGTAAAAATGCTTTAAATAGTTTCTCCTTATACAACAGTTAATTTACTACTTTAATTAACTAATTTATGTTTACTGTAACTTACGACTGATACTTTTGGTAGCATAGTGCCATGCATATCCCCATATACTTACAATACAAACTGTAATTCGAGAAAAGAACCGCACTAATTTTAAAAGTTTTACACAATAAATTAAAATTATTATTATTAAACATTACGTAGGTGTTTGTAGAAGCTGTTGTCTCCTTGATTATACTATGTATGTACTAGTACTTAACTACTTACTGTACTAGTAAGTTTCTGTTTTGGTTACATTTTTTGGAAAATCGCAAAAAATGTGGTTACGATTATCAAATTTTTTGGTTGAAGCTTAACTACGTTTATTGTCGCAAGAGTGGAATCAAAACGTGTCGGAAATGTATATAAAACGCAAAATAATATTTAGGAACACGTACAACCCTGATTTGCAGCGAAATCTGTTGGTTTTCCGCGTGTTCACATTTAGGACCAGGGGTGATCACATTTAGGGCCCATTTGTAATTTCGTGATTTCTGTGACTTTTATTTAACACGATATCTTTTACACAGTTTTATTAGACAACTGTTGCTATTAATTTTTGTGAACAATAACAAATGTCTGGGAAGCATTTTGGTATGTAACACATAGCAGACATAGCTGAATGCTTCCACGGTAAAAAGATAGCGAGTGCTGAAGTTCGACAAAAATGAAAGTGATCACATTTAGGACTGTTAGTACTATGTCAATATTTTGTTTGCGGGCATCACAAAAGGAAAAATAACTGATCTAGGAGAGAAATGATACGTATAGTTATAAAACAACACTATAAATATACACATGCGCCACTCACTCTATATTTAGGCTGCGTAATGCTGCATTTACTTGATGATCTGATCAATTTACCTGTTGTTCGATTTACATAATAAAAATGAATCGATGGTCGATTATGCTAGGAGCCCAATTTACCGATTGACGAATTTAACGAGTCCCGAATTTACCGAATGTCGAATTTACTGGTGTCCAATTTCCAAGTGTCGAATTTCCGGAATATCCTATGGTGCGCACGCACACAAGACAAAAATCGAAGATACTTGGCTCATTAACTCACCTGGATTTATGTATAGGCCAAATGCTAGAGCGTGCCTAAATCCTGCGACGGCTGCTTAAGGACTACATAGCGCTTTAAACCAGGTGAGTTAATTAGACAAGTATCTTCGATTTTCGTCTCTACTAATCTGTACTATTATTTTAGTCTTGCCCGCACTGCATTATATTGTAGCAAAAGTAAAAGCAAATTCATACTCAGTACTAACTCAGTACTCAGTGTAGTCAGTGTACCAAAATAATATCTATAGACTGAAGTGTACCTGAGTCATTCATTTCATTCATGCAAAGGATGCGTGGACGAACAGGCACCTGGATTAAGGATTTGCAGATGCCACTATTACTACGGTTCAAAACAATAAATGGGTGGAAGGTGGAACGCGGGACCGGTCCACAATAATGACCAAGAAATGGAAATAGACAATACGTTCCATATCGTGAAAAAAGTGCTGATAGAGCTTGGAAGTTTGAGTCAATTTTTATTGATCTCATAATCAATCTTGCTTTTTTCAGTCTGTATCACTTAAGTACACAATCGAACATCAATATTAATTATTTGTGGGGGTAGCTGTGTATAGGTAGGTATGTATGTACATAGGTCTATAACTGTATCATTAGTTATTACATTTTCAGCTTATATTTTAAATCATAATATTAATTAATTACGTTGATGTACTAGTAGTACCAGTTAATTAATATTCTCTATTTATTCATTATGGTTTTTGTCCTAACCTCATATACAAGAGAAAAACACATACACGACCATCTACATGATAAATACATAATATAAATTAATATAAATACTTAACAACCAGAAATATTAGAGCGGAAAACAAGTCATACCCAACTACATACATATAGCTAATGTTAATGTTATTGTGTGTACTGTGTATTCATTACTAAACATCTGTTTGAATAGAACACCGCCGATGACTTCATATTCATTGGGAGAGGGGGAGTATGAGACAAGATTTCGGCCACAATTCTGTTCACATGATTATGAGGAGGCTGAAGGTGATCACGATCATTGATCAAAAATCTAGAAAACTGTGTGACTCATTGAAATTAAGTTTCACAAAATGTATCCAGTGGTATTGATATTTTTAGTTTATTTTAGCGAATAGTTGTACCTAACTATAGATCCTCCACAGAACAAATTCCAGGTTATATTTCAAAGTCGACTTCTTAAAAAGAATACTCAGTTTATGTCTTTCAAAAATTCCAAAAGTTCTTAAAAATGCTCTTTAAAATCTCTATGCCTAATAAAATTTTGCGTTTTATGCTTACTGAACTTTTTGAGCTTTAGATTTTTTCGTATTTCAGTTTTGAGTAATTACGAAGTGCCAAAAACGTAAAGACCTTGCAACCGGGGTAAAACAATGTATTACATTCTTCTTGATGCTCGTTTTATGCTTCGCGGAGGCTTGAGGAAGATGTATACAGAAGTGGTGAGTAAGCCTATATAGTTAGCCAAGCCTGGATGAGAATGATCTGTCATCTGTACTTCCTGCTTTCTGCACAGCTCTTAACTGTCAACAGGTCCCTAAATGTTAACACCAGTTAACCATAAAAATAATTTTTTTTCAACAACTCGTCTTGAAACGCCAGACCTGTTCCCATTAGTATTTACCTGTTCACAATCAGGAGCTTCCCTACTTCGGCTACCTATATAATTATTCGAATAACAACTTCTAAAATGAAGTAGTATTCACCGAAGAGTAAGCTTAAAACTCATCTTTTGAAGTCTGAAGAGGGATTATACTAAAAAAAACAGTAGTTTCTAGTAAAGAAACAATTCCATTCATAATAACTAGCTGGTTTGCAACCCGATGGGTTGCTATATTAACGGGTTCCAAGAAAACCTATTTGGTACAGTGTGTATTTTCGAGTTGAGTGCAAAGGAGTTGCTCATCGAGGAGTACACTAAATATATATGAATAACACTGTGTGGCGTCATTCGAAGCTCGTGATTCAGGCCTTTCTGCCTGAGCCTTAATGCCTGAGGCTTCATGCGAGAGCCTTCCCGCCTGAGACTTCCTGCCTCATCCCGTTTAAGAATTCCCGCCTAAGACTTCCTGCCGGAGGGTTCACGCTAGATCCTTCCCTCCTAACCATTCCCGCCTAAGCCTCCCCGCCTCACCCTTCCCATCTGAGCCTTACTGCCAGATCCTTCTAGCCTTCGACTACATGCAAAAATCTGCGTGCTTTTCACTCTAAGCCCACTTGCCTGATTACTCCGGACTCCGGGCCAAACCTTCCTGCCTGAAACTTCCTTCTAAGCCCTCTCACCTAAGCCTTTTCTTTTGAACCTTCCTGTTCGAGCTTTTCTGCTTGATCTTACCCGCCCAAAACTTCCCGCCTGACCTTTTTCACGTTACCCTTTTCGGTAAACCCTTCCTGCCTGAGCTTTCCATCCTGAACTCTCCCGTCTGAGCCTTCCCACCTGTTTTGTTGCCTGGGCTATCTTGTATAGGATTTCCCGCCTTAGCTTTCCCGCGTCAACACTTCCACTGAACCTTTCTTCCTGAGCCTTCTTGTACTGTCTTCCCGCTATAGCCTTCCAGCATTAGCCTTTCCGCTAGAGACACAGTGTGTAAGACAACCCGCCTGAGACTTTCCGCCAAGGCCTCACTCCCTAATCCTTTCGATGCAAACGTTCCCATCTAAGCTATCCCGGCTAAACGTTCAAACCTTCCTGCCAAAGCGTTTCGTCCTAAGTCTACCCACCTAAGACTTCCCGCCTCAACCGTCCCTACCAAGCGTTCCCGCCTAATCATACCCTCCGGTACGTTTCAGCCAGCGCTTTCCTGCCTGATCCTTCCCGCGTAAGCCTTCTGGCCTGAGTCATCTCACCTGAGCCTTCCCCCTTGAGCCTTTTCGTTTAATACGTTTTGCCAGTCTATATGCCTAAACCTTCCCGACTGAGCCTTTTGCGTACGCGTTAATGTACATATCGTCTCTTAAGAAGCAAAACGATGTACATCCAGTTTTGGCTAAAAGCAAAATGATGCGTATCCACAAACTCTTAAAAGCAAAATGATGCACATCCACAAGTACACGCATGGATATGCATCATTTTGCTTTTAGGAGTTTTTGGATACGCATCGCTTTGCTTTTAGCCAAAAGTGGATGTGCATCATTTTGCTTCTTAAATGACGATATACGCTCTTTTATGTAGACTAAATTTACGCCTTTTTAAGACATTACATTCTAACAACTACATGTTTCGAAAAACTGAGTTCAATGTACGGCTCTTCATTGCACTGCGCTTTGAATGGGACCAGATTTGTCGCGATTGGTTAAAAAATGGCGGAGTTTATTACACTACTCAAGGAAGCAACGATTTCATTCGGAGCTCGTTGGAGTACGATCCAGCTGTGTGACATTCCGGACACGTGTCCCCCTTTTTTTAATTCCGCTTCCAATAGAACTGTTTTATTTCGTTTAAAAATGGCAGCGGTACTAATTTACTTTAGACCAAGGGAAGCACCGTTTAATAGTAGGCCTAAACCTTCCGTCCGTTTCTTTTTGTCCTGAGGCTTCCCCTCGAAAATTCTGGCCTGAGCATTTTGAGCCTAGCCTTCAGGGCGGAACTTTCTGAGCTACGCATTTTGGGCGGAACCTGTTGAGTTATCCTTCTAGGTTGAGTGTTCTGGTTGAGCCTTCTACCCTACCCCCTGTGGTTACCTTTGTGGCCTAAAATTCTGGCCTAACCCTGCTGCTCTGAGCATTCCAGCCCAACCCTTTCGACTTAATACTTCCGGCGTGAACCGTCTGGACTGAACCATCCGGCTTGAGAGTTCTAGCCCGAACCTTCCAGACCCAGCCTTGAGCCCTAAACCTTCCGCCCTCAGCGTTCCGATCTCAGCAATCCGGCCAGAGCTTTCCGGCCCAAAACTTCATGCGCGAGCCTTTTGACATCGTGGCCAGAGCTTTCCCGCCTGTAACCGCCGGTCCGTCCCTTCGCTAGCCTTTCAGGCCCAAACCGCTACGCGTAGCTTTTTTAGATGAGCCTTCCGCTTTCTTATTTATTTATTTATTCAGCTTTATTAGAGTATCAAGTTATACAGAAAGTTTTCTTGCCCAAGCTTTCCGGACTAAGCCCTCTGACAGTAGTTTTATAGATGAGCCTTTCGACCTATCCGGCCTACGCCATATGGCCTAAGCTTTCCAGCCTTAGCCTTCCGACCTGAAACGTCTGGCCTCAAACTTCCAGCTCGACCCATCCGGCCCTAGCTTTCCAGCCGTAGCCTTTATGGATGAGCCTTCCGGCTTGAGACTCCTTGCCCGAGAATTCCGGCCCCAGACTTCCCGCTCCAGCACTCCGGACCAAGTCTTCTAATCGTAGCTTCTTTAAGTGAGCCTTCCGGCTCAAGCTTTTGTCGAAAAAGTTCCAGTCCAAGCCTCCCGGCCATAGCCTTCCAGCCCGAGCTTTCTACAATGGGGTTTCCGGCGTTAACCTTCTTGCCTGAGCCTTAAGGCTTGTACCTTCTGGCTAGAACCTTCCTGCCTAAGACTCCTACATAAAGCCTTCCAGCCTAAGCCTTTCATACTGAGCCTAACATCATAATCCTTTCTACGTGAACCGTCTAGTCTGAGTTTTTCTGTAAATCCGCCCTAAGCATTCCGGCCCAAGCTTTCAGGCCTGCCTGAGCCTTTTTGCCTATGCCTCCCAGCCCTAGCCTTCTGGCCCAAGATTTTCATCATAACACTTCCGGCCCGAGCTTCACAATTTGAACTTTCCAGTCTGAGGTTTCCTGCTTGTTCAAGCTTTACAGCATAGGCATGCCATCAAGATTCCTAAGGCGTGAGCCTTCTGGAGTGAGACTTTTGGCCTGAGCCTTCTGGCCTGAGACTTTTGACCGGAGCCTTCTGACCTACGCCTTTTGGCCTAAGTCTTCTGTCCTGAGCCTTCTGGCCTGAGCCTTCCGGCTTGATCCTTCTGGACTGAGCCGTCTTCCCTGATTGTTTCATTTTTAGCTTACAGAGGTGAGCCTGCTGGCCAAACTATTCTGTCCCTAAACTTGCGTTACCATTTAGCCTTATATTTGGTAGGTTGGCCTACGCTGAGCCTTTTAGCGTAAGCCTCTAGGCTTTGGGTGCCCAAGTCTTTCAATCTAGGCCTTCTTGCCTGGTTCTCCTGGCCTAAGCTTTTAACTTGAGCCTTCCGACTTTAACGTTCAGGGATTAGCGGCCATGCCTGAGGCTTCTGGCATGAGCCTTGCAGCCTAAGACTTCTGACTTAGAACCTGTACTGTACTGGTTTGAGTCACTTTTTCCGTAAAAGCAAATATTCTTCAGACGTTTAGCTTCTGCACTTAACTGTTGCAGTTATACTCTTGAACTGCGAATTCCAGCACAATCCTTCTGGCCTGAGACTTCTCGCCTGAGCTTTCTGCCCTGTTCCTTCAGGCCTGAGCCTTCTGGCTAAAAACATTCTGACCTGAGCCAACTTCTCTTCTGTTTCTTCTCAGTCTTTGTTGTTGGCTTTCAAAGGTGACCCTGCTGGCCCAACTATTCTAGCGCTAACCGTGCGCCAGAAATTGTCTGAACATGTACATTCTATCCTACGATTTCTATCCCGAGCCTCGAAGTGTAATATATGATTAATTGGCATTCTAGGCTGTCTTTCTGCGTAAGCCTTCATGACTTAGGTGCCTATGTCTTTCAATTTAATCCTCCTTCTGGATTGGTTCTTCCGGCTTAAACTGTTCAGTCTAAGCCTTCAGGGCTTAGCGTTCTAACCCGAGGCTTCCAGCTTAAGCCCTGCCGCGTAACTTTTGACGTCTAACTAAGCCTTCTGAACCGAGCCTTCAGCATCAAAACTTCCGGCCCGAGCCTTCCTGGCAGATTCGTCCAGCCGAGCTGTTTTGGATGAGTCTTATGGCCTGACTTTTAAAGCTAAATTATTTTGTTGTAAGCGCTGACCTTGAATATTGTTCCTTGGTTCTAAAACCCTGCGAATTCTGATATTGGTATTCTGGCATGAACTATTCAGCCGTAGCCTACTGCGGTGTAAGCCTTCTAATCCATTTCTTCTAAATCGAATCTCCCGGTTTGAGCGTTCCCCTCGGGGCTTTCTGGGCTGAGCCTTCTAACCTAGTATTGGTTGTGTAGGCCATCGAGCCTGCGTTTTCCAGCGTGACCCGCCGTGCCTCAGGAGCCCACGCCTTATGGAGTAATCATTCTGGCCAGACTCTTTGAGCTTGAGACTTCCGGCCTGTGCCTTCGGGCTCAAGGCTTCTGACCGTGAACCGTTTGGACCGAGACTTCTAGCCTAAACGTTCCGGGATAGGTCTTCGAACCGGTCTTAGGCTTTCGGCCTTGCCCTTTTGGTCTATGCCGGCCATCCTGAGAATTTAAATCTGATTCTTTTAGCCTGAGATTTCTATTCTAAACAGTCTTCCATGAGTCCTTCTAAATGAAGCGTCTGGCTTAAGAACTCTTGTATTTAAGTATTGTTAACGTTGCCTTCGGAGCTAAGGCTTCTTGCCTAAGCCTTCTCTCCCCAAACTTTAGAATACGTACTAAATCGCTGACACGTTCGAATTTGGGTCCTTTGGTGTACGTATTCTTGTGTCACTCGTCTTGTGTTAACCTTAGAACTTCAAAATTCTTCCCCAAACATTCTGCAATCCCTCTATTGAACTGAGTCTTCGAGCTAATCGTTACGGCCTAAACCTTCCTGCCTGAGGCTTGTAGCCTTGACCTTTCTGCCAAGAACCTTTTTACCTGAGCATTTTGGCACACACCTTTCAGCCCAAAAAGTTCGGCCTGAGGCATCCATCATAATAAATCGGACGTAAACCGTCTGGCCTGAGCCTTCTGTTGTAGCCATCAGGCCTAAGCCTTCCAGCCCAACACTTTCGGTGTGACAGTCATTTTAATTTAAATGAAAAGTGTGGCTTGAAAACTCTCTTACTTAAGTCGTCTTGGCGTTGCCTTAAGGACCGTGTCCTTAAGGACCGTGTCTTCGTGTCCAAGCTTTTTGTTCTCAGTGTTTCGGATCAGAACTTCATGTCCTGGACAGGGCTTTTTGATGTACGCATTCTCCTACCACTCTTATCGTGTTAGCCCTCTGGCTTCGAAATTCTGCCCTAAACCTGCTGCATTCGACCTTTTAAATTGCGCCTTCCAGCCCAAACCTTCTGACCTGAGCCGTCTGGCCTAATTCTTCTTGCCTGAGCATTCTGGCCTGCGCCTACAGGTGTACAGATTCTTGTGTCACTCTTTTCGTGTTAGTCTTCAGTGTTCAAAGTTCTGCACTCAGTCTTCTGCACTTTGCCTCTTGATTTGAGAATTGTGGCATAAGATTTCAGGTCTGATACCTTCCGGCCTATCGATTTTGTGCTTTTTGCTCGTCCCTTTCCTTATTTTGGTTGCTACTGCTAGTGTATTATCTTTATCTTAAATCGATAATTTGTTTAACGTCGCTTCCATTTCTCCCCATCATTGTTCATTGCAACGTCCCAAGATACTAATAATTTCAATCTGTAATGTAACTTGTATTGTTATTTCATGCGTCCGTATGTTACGAATGAATCTCGTGCCATTTGACCATCACGACACATGACCGTCATGACACGTGACCGTCATGATACGTGACCGTCATGACACGTGACAGTCATTACAGTAGCACAGTCGCTAATATTGCTTCTTTTGCATCAACCTTTCGACCGTAACTTTGAAGCAAGATCCTTCCGACCTATAACTTCCGGCCCAAACCTTTCAGGCCAAGACCACTACGCGTAGCTTTTTTAAATCAGCCTTCTGGCCCTAGCTTTCCGGACAGAGCCCTCCAGCAGTAGTTTTTTTGACGAATGGTCTTAGCCTTCCGACCTGAACCTTCGGGCCTGAGACTTCCAGCTCAATCCTTCCTTCTTGAGCCCTCCAGCCTTTACTGATTAACCTTCCGGATTGAGCCTCCTGGCCCGAATATTCCGTCCTGACATTACCAGCCCGAAACTTCCCGCCCCAACATTCCGGACCAAGCCTTCTAGGCCGTACCTTCTTTCGACGAACGTTCCGACCCAAGCCTTCCGGCCCAACGTTTCGTCAAAGGAGTTCCAGCCCTAGCCTTCTGCCCCGAGTCTTCTTGGCTCTAGTCTTAAAGCTATAGCTTTTTTGGAAGAATCTTCTGGCCCAAGCGTTCTGACTTGATCGGGCCCGTTGACCGGAGCCATCAGGTTTGATGAAGCCAAGAGCAAAAAGCATGTTATGCCTGTTGGTCTGATGCTTCTTACTTGAAAATCAGGCCTAATCGTGCGGCCTTGAGGCTACAGGTCTTCTTTGCTGATTGTTCCGGGCTAAGCATTCGGGCATAAGGGTCCCAATCTGAGCGTTCTGGGCCGCTTCTTGAAGCGTACGCATGTCGGGGTGAGCCTGCCGACCCAAACATTTTGGCCCGACGTTTCCGGCCTTAGTCTTCCAGCCTGAGCCAATCCTTCTAAGCGTTCCGAACTGAGAGCTACGGCCAGTAGCTGTTTTAGATAAGCCTTCTGGCCTGAATTTAAGGCTGAATCATGTTAGCGTAAGCGCTGAATAATGTTTGCTTGTCCTTGCAACCTGCGCATTAAGCCATAAGCATTGTGGAAAGAACCATTTAGCCTACGCCAACTGGTGTAAGCATCCTTATGAAATTCTCCCAGATTGAATCTTCTCGTTCGAGATTTCCGCACTCGGCCTTCTGGCTTAAGCCTTCTTGCCTAGTATTTGTTGTGTCGGCCTTCTAGTCTAAATCTTTAAGCGTGTGCTGCCGGACCATAGCATAGGCGCCCAAGAAATTGGCTCATTGGCCGATCTCGTTAACCCTAAAATTTCCGGCCGAAACTTTGAGGCGTGACCCTTCCGGTGTGATCTTCCACCCCAAATCTTCTGACCCAAGTATTCCGTCCCAAGCCTCACTATCTAGGACTTCTTGCCTAAGCCTACCAGAATAAGCTTTTGGGTCCCAAGCCTGACATCATGATGCTTCGAGCCTGGGCCTTCCGACCTGAGAGTTACGGCCCGAACAATCAGGCCGGAGTCTTCCGGCTTGAGCCTTCCGGTTTACGCCTTTGGGCCTGAGCCTTCCGGCCTGAGCCTTCTGCCCTGAAGCTTCCGACCTGAACCTTCCGGCTTCTAAAGTTTAAAATTCCGGCCTAAGTTTGACAGCCATAATCTTGCTGCTTTAACCTCTCGGCCTGCGACTTTCACCTTGAACCCTCCGGGCTTAGCCTTTTGGCCTGAACCTTCCGGCTTGAACCTTCCGGCTTGAACCTTCCGGCCTGGAATTTCCAGCCTGTCAATCCCGGTCTGAGCATTTTGCCAAAACCTTCAAGCTTGAGAGTTTCGACCAGAACATTCGGGCCTGAGCCTTCGGGCCTGAGCCTTCGGGCCTGAGCCTTCTGCCCTGAGCCTTCTGCCCTGAGCATTCCGGAAATTAACCTTCCGGCCTTCCTTTCGGCCTGAACATTTCGGCTTGATCCTTTCGGCTTGTAAAGTTGCAAGTTCTGGCCTAAGCTTGACAGCCATAACCACTCGGAATGCGACTTCGGTCCTGAACTTTGCGGCCTAAAAATACCGGTCTGATTCTTAAGGCAAGATAATTTCAGCTTAAACCTTCTGGCATGAATCGTCCGGCCCGAGCCTTCCGACCTGAGCAATCCGGTGTGAGGCTCCAGGAATATACCTTTTGGCCTGAACCTTCCGGTCTGAACTTTCCAGGCTTCCGTCCAGACTCAGCCTTCCGGCCTGAGCCTTCCGGCCTGAGCCTTCCGGCCTGAGCCTTCCGGCCTGTACATTCAGCCTAAACCTACTTTCTTGAGCCTTCCGGCAAGAGTCTTCCAGCCTGAGCCTTCCGGCCTGAGCCTTCCGGCCTGAGCCTTCCGGCCTGAGCCTTCCGGCCTGAGCCTTCCGGCCTGAGCCTTCCGACCTGATCCTTCCCGCCTGAGGCTTCCGGCTTGAGCCTTCCGGACTGAACGTTAGGGCATTGGCTTTGCGCCCTGCTGGTTAAACGTTTTGGGCCTGCGAAAGCTGCCCCTAACCTTTTGTCAAACAAAGCAGTGTGGACCTTCCGGCCAAAGAATTCGGCCATGAGATTTCTAGCCTTGACATTTTGGCGGAATTCTTACAGCGTCAGCATCTCAGCCTAAGCCTGTCGTCATGAGCTAATAAGGTTGTCATAATTTAGAACTCAGCGTTCCAGCCTGTTCCAACAGGCCTCGGCCTTAGCTATCTGGCCAAAACGTTTCGACCGGACATTTCCAGGGTAAGCATTTTAACCCTCGGTTTCAGCTTAAGCCTTCCGGCCTGCTTCGTCCAGCTTGAGCTTTCTGCCCCGGGCTTTGTAGCCTAAAACTCTTGCGTTCAACGATCTTGCTACAACCTTCCAACGTTAGCCTTCCGGTCTCAGAAATTCGTCTTGAGCGTTTTGGCCTGACATTTTGGGCCTGAACATTCTGGCTAAGCCTCCTGCCCTTAGCCTTCCGGACTGTGCTTTTTTTGCAGGAATATTAATACCGGAGCCTTCTGGCCTATGCTTTCGACCCTAAGCCTTGCATTATGAGCCTTGCGGCATACCTGTTGCGGCTTGAGCATTGCGGCCTGTCTTCCAGCTTGAGCCTTGCGGCCTGTGCCTTGATGTATGAGCCTTTTTGCCTAATACTTTTGACTTACTTAATTTATAAGTTTATAAAAACATGCCAGTGGATAAAAATCTCTAACATCGATTGTGGAATGACGAAGCAGTTCATTCGAATACGTGAATATCGTCAAAAATAGGCGCGTTTTGGGACTTTTTGGCTAATTGTGTACCATTTAGCAACGTGTTTCTGAAACACCCTTCAATTCCCTCTTCTGTTTGTTAAAATCTTTATCTTCGTTGTTGTGCGATTGCGCTTTGAAGGAGACCAAAAGCGACCAATTCGGTCACCAAATAGTTGTTTCTTTGTTGCACACTTGTCATAACACGTGACCATCATGACACGTGACCGTCCTGACACGTGAGCACTACGACACGTTAAAGACACGTGACCATGACACGTGAATATCCTGACACGTGACCGTCTTGACACGTGACCGTCATGACGCGTGATCATCACGACACGCGACTATCTTGTCACGTGACTATCACACAGTACGACTACAGTATTTTTTCTCGAAAATCGGAAATTAGGCATCTTTAGCGCCAAGGCGTTTCAATTAAGATCAAATTCGCCGCGATCGGTTGCGAAATAGGAGTGTATCTTCAAAGGATTCGCTTGAAAACTGGCGTATGAGTTTCGTACCATACAGCAACAGGCCAACCCAAACCTTTTTTCTGATTATGCGTGTCAACAAATAATGTTTTTAAAAATAGGGATCTGATTACCCACACAACTTTTTAGATCGCTTCGAATGAGCCTATTAATAATAGATTCGGTTGAAAATTGGCGGAGGAGTTTCGTACCATACAGCAAAATTTTAAAAAACAGGCCAACTAACGCATTGTTTCAGACCCTGCGTGTCAACAAACAATATTTTTAAAAAAGCAGCTCTGCTTGCCCACACAACGTTTTAGTGCGCTTCGAATGAGCCTATTCACGATATATTCGGTTGAAAACTGGCGGAGGAGTTTTGTACCTTACAGCAAAATTGTAAAAAATTGGCCAACTAACGCATTTTTTCAGACCCTGCGTGTCAACAAACAATGTTTTAAAAAAAAGCAGCTCTGTCAGCCCACACAACTTTTTAGTGCGCTTCAAATGAGCCTATTTACGATAGATTCGGTTGAAAACTGGCGGAGGAGTTTAGTGTATTACAGCACAATTGTAAAAAACAGGCCAACTAACGCATTGTTTCAGACCATGCGTGTCAATAAACAATATTTTTAAAAAAGCAGCTCTGATTGCCTACACAACATTTTAGTGCGCTTCGAATGAGCCTAGTCATGATAGATTCGGTTGAAAACTGGCGGCAAAGTTTCGTACCGTACTGCAAAATTGTAAAGAATAGGCCAACTCACTTCTTTATTCAGTTCCTACGTGTCCACAAACAATATTTTTTAAAAAGCAGCTATATTTGTCTATACAACGTTTTATTGCGCTTCGAATGAGCCTATCCCCGAAGGGTTCGGTTGAAAACTGGCAGAGAAGTTCCTTACCATACGACATAATCGCCAAAAACAGGCCAAAATCATGACTGTTTTTTTATTTTTTCGCAGTAACTAACGTCGTTTTCAACAAAAACCCTTCGCTACGTCCTCCGCCTTGTAATTGCGCTTCGAATGACACGACATATGTCGTATTTGGTTCACTACTGGCTGAGGAATTCGTGAGCACTCAATTTGGGGGAAGCAAGGATTAATAATAAGATTAATCATGGTATTTAAATCATAGTTAAGTACCTACCTACTTGTAAAGACTTTTTCGCAAGAATATTTTTCCGAAACCGTACGTTTCAAAAAATCATTTTTCAAAAATCGCACGTTTCAAGAAAACCGTTTTTCAAAAATCGCACGTTTCAAGAAAACCGTTTTTCAAAAATTGCACGTTTCAAAAAACCGTTTTTCACAAACCGCACGTTTCAAAAAATCGTTTTTCAAAATTCGCATGTTTCAAAAACCGTTTTTCAAAAATCTCACGTTTCGAAAACCAGCTTTTCAATAATCACACTTTTCAAAGAACCGTTTTTCAAGGAAGCAGAGTGTGTTTTTCTCATTCCGGCGATTTACATACCGAAGGTTTTTTTTTGATTTTCCTTGTAAAATTGGTACCAAATATTAAATCGATTATGCTGATTCCATCTATGATAATATTATTGTAATAAGTTGTATGCCGAACAAATTAAAATTCAAAAGAAAAGTGGAGCCAGCCCGTCTTGAACCTCGGCTGCACCAATGAAATGCTGCGTTGCCGATCGGTTCAAATTTGTACGCGGCAAATCCACGAGCCCCGTCTTCCACTAGTGTCAAGGATTTCTTTCCGACGTTAAGGAATCCTTGGTTTGTATTTAGATGGATTTGTCAACGTTGGAATATTTTTATATGGCACGTACATATGGACAAAAGGGGATACCCGGAATCGGTTATTTCAACTTTTCGGGTAGTGGTACATGGAAACTACCCAATTTTGTTCTTGAAGTTGACGGAAATCATGTTGGTACATATTTAAAAAAAATAAAATTGGGTAGTTTCGATGTACCACCACTCGAAAAACGGGTTTGAATTAACATGGCGAAAACCGAAAATACCCTTCAATTTTAAGTTTTTCAAAACCAAAAAAATCTCTTAGTTAGCCCTTTGCACATAACGATTTTTGAGATAGGCCGTTTTTTTATTAACTGAATAGATGCTGTGATAAAAATTATTGTTTGTTTTTACATTTACCGGGCTTTTTCGACTACGGGTGTCACAAATTAAAAAAGTTTAGAGCCAAAGTGCATCTTAGGTGATATGCTATCCATAGTAAAAAATTGGCAAAATCTCAAGGTGTGTCAAATTTTGGCCGCCGGAATGAGAAAAACTAACTCAAAAAATAATTTAGAAATATTCTGCAAACTGACTGCAAAAAGTACGTTGCAGTGAGTGAGTTCAGCATACCCGAAAATTACCCACTGACACTTAATTGTGACAAATTCTTATATTGTGAATTTTGACTAGCAAGGTTTTTTGCAAACTGAATTTAACCATTAATTATCAAAATAAGCACTATTAACGTTGTAATCATACGTTAAATGAGCGATTTCTTAAGCTCCTAACCCCCAAAAAGTCCCTTAGTAAATACCCACTTTAACATTGCGGTAAATGGAGGGTTTTTTAACTAGACCCCTAACTTGGAACGCGCTATTTCTTTGGTCCGGATAAGGAATGCTACCAAATAATATTTTAATTTTTACCACTAGTCATTATAGGTCAGAAAAATGAGTTCGCAGACAAAGTGGAATCTTCAACCTACCTAGCAGTATAATATTCAAAGATTTTCCCAATTTTTTCGTGTTTTGAGCTAAAAGCCATTTTAAATAACTACTTTAGTCTGGCACTGATGTTAAAACGCTCAAGGAACCGCCAGAGAATGATACTAAAATAAAATTAATAATAACATTTGCATACTGTAAAGGAAAGGGCCGGAGGAAGGGGGGAGAGAGGCCGTCTTAGAGTATAAATAGTTGTAAGAGGGAAGAAGAAGTGGGTCATGTCGGGAGGGAAGCATGACAATGGAAACAATGGATGACGCAGAGCCAGGGAGTCTGGGAGACGGCTGGCCGCGGTCTTCCTTAGCAGTCTATAATCAACCTCCAAGCAGGACAGAGCTCGCGTGCATGTAGTGCGGCGGACGTTGTCATAGACCTTCCCAACAATATTTCCAAATCTTCTTCCTTCAACTTTCTTTAAGTCCAATTCCTTGGGGATTGGAGGTTTTGTTAATAGTTTTAGGTTATAGTGTGAATAATAAACTAAATTGTACAATCTGTGGAGGGATTCATTGTCGGAAATCGAACAGAAGGTGGATTGGAGTTCCGTGTAAATAAATCGAAGTGAGTCCCATAGAGACCGGAGTCTGAGTGTGTGGGGAATTCATTGGCATTGACTTTAGCTGAGCAGCGAAGGATTTTGCATACGAGTCATCAGAGTTTATCACTAGTGACGAGCATTGTGAGAGACTGAGGCCGCGTTGGAGTCGGCGGGTTAGGTGAGACTGAGGCATATCTTCTACTGGCGGGGAAAGGAATCCGAAGGGGTTCCAGGACTACCCGGAGGTCAGGATACCAAGAATCGTGCATAACGCCCGCGGGGAATCTTCGTTCGAGAAGGAGTCTACGGGGGAATCGCCATATCCCGGTATTGGGAGTGTTAAATCGGACCGTGAAGGTCTCAATAGATCATCGGGAACAGGGTCGATTTTGGCGCTACTCTGTATTGCAATACGCATACAAATTGATGTCAAAAACAAGATTTATCACAATTAAGTACACTACCCTAAAATGGTAAGCAATTATAAAAAATTATGTAACTTAAGAAATAATAGTCAAACTTCTATGATATTGTAGTAACGTAAGGACCACTT
>JAQFZC010004190.1:0-16717 GCA_034695205.1 Dicyrtoma fusca | reverse complement strand
GGAAACTCAACCTTTTTAAAATTTAATGTTTTAAGGGGGCAACTAATTTCATTTCAGGGGCCGAATAATATTATACCGATTGTGGCAATAAAGGACCGTATATATTCTATTAATTATTACTCATTACTAAACTTCATAAACATTATATTATTTGATAACGATTTTAAATTATTCGTCGCGTGATAATAATAAACCAACCGTTTTAATAGAAACGAGTTGATTACTTCAATGTATCAATATTGAGTAAGTATTAAAGAAATTACTTGATGCAGGCCCATCGTATTTACACTAATAGAGTGCTTTTAACACGAAAATCAGGAAAAATGTCGGCACACAAAAATGGGAACTTTATCACACAAATCCAGAAAAATGGAATATTGCTAGCAACTTGAATTGACTAAAAAACGGAAAAAATATGAAATATTTTTGTGAAAACGTTACCGGAAAATCCAGATACATATTTCAAGATTGAAACATGAAATGATGATTAATCACTAAACATGAGCGGTTACATTCATAAAGTTTTTCGACGGTGATGCTTTGGTTTTAAATTAATTATATTCTCTACTACTAAAAGATATACATAAGTTTAGACTTGAGGCTTTGAATGGACCCAAGGCAAACTGCTTTTGCACAAGTCTACTAGACTAATGCAACTATATAAACTGACATGCCTTTTTCTTCTGTATGTAATGAAACCATTGTTTTAAGAAAGTGTGTATAAAACTGATACATATGCGATCCAATCATGAAGAATTGTACACAAAGTTGTGATTAAAAACGTTGCTCAGGTGCTTTAAAATGTCTAACAAAGACTGTAGGCATTACTTCGTCTTAAATCTAGAACACTGTAACTGTACTACAGACTGCAATAAACTCTAAATTCGCCCAGAGACTGCTAGATAAACTAAATAGGCGTTATTTTACTTTTTTATTCGTCGGAAGCACACTGCACTGGCTATTGCTCTATGGCAATGAGGAATGCAAGGAATGCTCCTTCTATATGAATACCAGAGCCAATAACCAGAGTTAGCGATTAAAAATTCTGTGAAGTCTTCTCTTCAAGGCAGTCGTAGTAGCCAGCAAAGTTCGAATAAGTCAGGCTTTGCGAAAAAGCTGTAACGTTTGAAATGTCAAAGAGAAATTGAAATCGCTTAAGTTATGCATTTTCTTATAGAACAAGACTTACTTTCCTAAGGCTAACGAGATGCTACTAAATTAAAAGTTGGGTGTACACACAACTTATTCTTACTATATATTTTCAATCTCCAAAGAGCTTATTCTGTATGAGCATAATAATGTAATATAGGTAAGTATAGCATATAGAGCCGCTTAAGCATGGATCCAACGATTGAGGAAATAAGGCGAAATGCCGGTGAAGTCGACACTACTTGAACTGATTCTTCTGTGTAAGAAAGAAAGACAAAATCTTCACATAAATTACAATGATTGATTGCCGATTGGAAATTATTGAGCTCGTCAAGGCACAAGACCCACTGACACACAGATACGATACAACGTACGTAGGCAGAAAAGGCCCTTCTTTGTTCAGCTGCTCCCAGTCAAAGTCTTTTACCGAGTGCACTGGGCTTCATTATAGGAGCCGATAAAATGTTGTCGTTTAGTTTTTGCCCTGGATCATGGATTGAAGGGTTGAAACCCTGATTTATCTTATATGCATGTTAATCCTGACTGTACGTGTTCAAACTGTATAAATTGCCCTGATTTATTATTATGATTTCCACCGCCGTTAAACTCGTTGAAAATTAAATCAATGGGATGTATGTAGTACCGTCCGGGGTAATACACACCCTTGCAGAAGAAGCTGAATCGCTCTGTTTCAAAAATGCAGCTACTAAGGAAGAATACTACAAACATTTTTTACAAATCAAATTTTCTTCCTTAGAAATACGAATTCCTTCTAGACCTTTGTAAAAATATATTTTGATTATTCCTGTTTTAACTTTTTAAAACACGCTCATAATCCCATATTTTTCATTTTTTCAAATATCATGTTTTGCCCATTTCAAAAACACTAAAAATGTTGAACATTGTGTGTTTGTTTGAAATATGTTATTTCTCGCTCAAGCAATCTGGGTCATTTTGCTTCTTCGGTCCCGACAGAGTTTGGTGCATAAATTGAGGTGAAGACCCAGTAAAGGGAAGAAAGGGTTAAGAGAGTTAGATTTCTCTGTACTGTCCAGAATATCAGTATAAGCTTGGGAGAGTGAACTCCGACTCCGACTGAGTCAAGTGACGGAATGTATTGAGGCCTGAAAGGAAGAGGAAGAAGGAAAAAAACTAAATCAATTTCATGGCCCAATACCGTTCCTGCTACCCACTCACTCAGCCTCAAGACTACTTCATGTCCTTTCCTGTTCATTCTCCCATAAACACACGCCGTCGGAGAGTCAAAGTCTGACTCTATGAAGCAAGTGTGAAGCAATCCTTTCCCACCTACGAGCAGATCCACGACTCAGTATCAACCATCAATGTTTCTCAATCACAGTATTTCTTTTCTTTTCCTTTCACTTTTAAAAAAATCTCCCTGGCAGCTGTATCAGTGGCGGATGGAGGATTTCAAACCGAGATCCGGGTGCAGACGAATGCATATCAGCCGAACACTGTTAACCAAACTATTTGGTCTTAGCATCATTTTAATGGCAAATGCAGCATTTGCAAAAGCAGGAAGGAATTTAAAAAATGCATTGGCAATTGAAGATGGGGCAGAATGTGTTTTTTAAATTGTTTTTTTTTCGGGGTTTGAGCTTTTTCAGGTGCATATTTGAAATCTAATAGTACGTAGGGAGTGACCTATTTACTTCTGAGCTTTAGCTATTTTCGCTCCTGGACTGTTTGTTCAGTTGTTTAGGTGTTATTGCTGACGCTGTAATGTTGACGAGACTGACTGGGTGACGGGAAAGCTAATGGGGAGCGAGTGAGAGGTAGTCAACTGTTATCCGGAGCGAATGAGAATCTGCCAACCAGTCACGGTTGCTACTCCCGTTCAGGGGCAGCAATGACTCAGCCTCAGAAGTGAAATGGATGGGTGCTGGGCTTCCTTAAACAACAAGATATGAAAAAGGAGGAAGAATGACAAAGGAAGAACACCCGAGGCAAGCGGCAGGAGTGCGTCATCTTACAGCCAAGTTTCTTATTGCAATTTAAGCAGTAAGTCTGCTGACGTATCATCCATAATATCTACTATTGCGTACAGAAAAGGAAAGGAAGGGGAACTGACTGGAACATTAAAGTCATCATCAATTAGGGGAGGAGAGGAAGGATTGTATTTAAATACTCTGTACACGCAATATATGGAAGACGCCAGGCACTATGGTCCGTAGGGCTATTACATATGTGTCAAGTGTGTTGACATCAGTTGACAAAATTAGCTTTGGATGATCCGAATTTCGTCTCATGTTTCCTAAGCGTGCAATATCCATTGAGAAATCTTTCCAAAGAAATCTCTCCTTCTACGCCTCTCAGTACAATAGGTGGAGAGCTTATGCGCTTTCGTGTCAAAACTAAGTTGACTGGTCCGTTGGCTGTGAGAGGGGATCATGGGTGGAAGTTGAGCGTTGTATGCATCCACTGCACTATTATACTTTTCTCCTAAATTTAATCCCGTATGGTCATTTACCCGTATGTGAAAGTATGTAGGCTGCATTATACTTGATAGAAAGTGACGCTGAAACCAAAGGGAAGGACGGCAAGCTGAATGGTGGGAGAAAGAAACCGAGAAAGGAAGAAAGAAAGAAATGGGTGAAAGAGGAAACTTTCCTTTTTCCTTCACAAAGGTCCTGAAAGCTTCTGGGCTGTTTGACTGAGTCTCACTGAGAACGAGTAAACTTCAATAAAGCACATTTCCTTTTCAACCTGCCTCGCTCAATAGCAAAGCAAAGCTTTAAGAATACGAATTATTATTATTACCCAGCAGTGGAATGGTGATGGGCCGTCCATACATTACGCCTGTACTTTGGCAAAATCTTGCCTATCTTTAATTTTATCTTCTTTTTTTACCATCGAACTAGTTGAAGGACTTTCACTTCCAGACGGTCTCGTTCAACTCCCTGAAAACTTCATCTGTGGAGGATCCCTGAGAACTCAAGCTGTAGTCGGCCGACCCTCATAGGCCACTCATCATTCTTCTTCTAATGTGGTCTTTTAAATAAGTGGTCCAAGAGTTTATCCATTCATCCCAACTCCAACTATCCCACAAACCCATCTCACCGCATTTAGTATAATTTCCTTCCTTTCACACACAACTTCCAACTAACAAACTTAAAACGAAGGGAAAAATATACTAGTAGACTTAATGGGGTCATACTTGACCAAATTTTTTGATTTGCGGATCAGTTAAATGAAGAAAGCAAGGATATGTATTCTTCAGCATGTCGATCACGTTGGAGAAAGTTGTCCAACTTTTGTCTGTTTTGAACGAAAAACATTCATATTTTCAATAATGTTCAGAAAAAAGAAAAGGATTATTATTGTCGAACGAAAAACGGTTTTTTAAAATAATTTAGTGCTAAATATTATTATTTCCAAAATATACAAATGGAACAAAGTACCTGACTTATTTTGGGAAAAACGATGGAAAATTGTAGCTATAAATGGCTAGAGTGTTTCTCGGGCGAAACTTAAAGTTAATTTGTGACAATAAATTTGCTTAATTCTCCCAAAGCTTGTGATGATTGTTTAGAAAAAAATCCCATTCTTTGTCATATCTACCTAATTATTTTTTGTATTGAACTACTAATCCTTCCTTTGTGTAAAAAACTATGAGTAGCGTTTATAGCATCATGCAAATACGAACGGACCTGTTACATAATACGTGTTATTCATTCAGTAATGAGAAAGTGAGAGACTTTAAAATGATTCCCATTTTCAATGAATGTGCAGGAGTTTGCAATTAGGTATTAATTTTCTATTTGGATTGTTACGCTATGACAGGCATTGTGTAGCGTGTCATTACACACAATGCTTGCTTGGGCTCAAACAAATATTCCGGCTCGTTTTCATTTGCTATGAATGAAAAGGTAACAGCATCTTGTCAGCCATGCAATCAGTATCCTGTCGTGTTTAAAACCGATCCGTGATCAGTATTACCTATCCATTGTTTATATGTATTTGTAGTTAGTACGTGTATCATTCATTTGTTCTTGTAGTAATAAGAGAATGTACAAATAATGTGCTCCAAGCAGTATATAAATGCGCATCCAATTCATTTCAATTGAAGGTCTATTTATTTTTTTTACATCAGCTTAAAAGTGAAAAGCTTAAAGCATATTTTTTGAGCTAGATTAAAAATTATTTTTATTTGTATGACTACAAAATTTCGAAAACTAATTAGTTGTAACGAAAATCAGGCAAAATGCACAGTATTTTTAAGTATTGATGCGTATACATGTAATTACTGATGTGAAATTGCGAGGTTTTGAACATATCATTGAACCTCGTGTATGTAAAATTCATTAATCATAAATTGACACGAGAGTGTCATAGGTATGGAATAGTTGGCGTAGTATGGAAAGTGCTTTGGAAGATTGAGAAAGGATGATTTAAAATTGCGTGGAGGATATTAACATTCCTTGTGCGTATGAAATAATGTACTCTGCGTTCAATTTATCAAGCTTGAGCCTTTTCGGCTCGTCTCATTATATTTTCATGAAAAATTCCACCACGTATTTATCAGAAGACATCACCATCCATTCTCCCCACACTCCCAGGTACCAATCTACTCCAACGCAAACACACAACCCACCTATGTGCACACCATTACTGCAGAGACAAAAGGACCCATCGTTAAACGAGACTAAATTCAACGTGATCTATCACAAGTCTCAACAGAAGAGTCACAGCGGACAACTTGAGAGTGGAAAGTAGCAGACACTTCGAATTACCATTTTAGCGTTTTGCCCTTTTTTAAAAAAAATATGCAGATTTTGCATTCTAAGCAATTTTTTACCTTTTAAAAAGCATCATCCTTTTGCCCTTTTAAAATTTGCAATGTGGAAAAACATAGCTCACTTTGCTTCTTAAACTTGGATGGTTATTATTCATTTTTTCAAAATGAAAAACATTCTGTTGACTAAAACGGAAAGGGAAGATGAAGTTTCGGTGAGATTTAAAAATGGGATGGTTGATGGTTTAATTTGGCAGTGTTTGGTCGGGTGTCTTGTGAGTGTGTGCATGTGTTTGTTTGCGGGTGTTGTTCTGGAATCAAAACTGTGGTGGTTGAGATTTTATTTTTCTCCTTGCTCATTTCCCTCGTCCAAGTTTCCTTTGTTCCAGAATCTGTCAGCCTCATTGACGCTCTTCCTTCTTTTCAATTAAATTGTCTACATTCTCTCGTTCAAAGATGCTCAGCTATTAAATACACAATACGGAGCTGGGAGCTTTTCCTGAGCAGCAGACCCGGGAAGGAGCTCTGCCAGCAGAGGATGAATCTCTCTCTCTGCTGTTTCGACCATCCACATATCTACATGCAGACTGCACGCCCGTGGGCTAAACACTCTTGAAATATTTAATGAACAAAGGAAAAGAAGCTTATGTTTCCAGGGAAGTTTACATGATTGAAGGGAACAGGCATAGCACAGCACAAGAGAGTCTAATCCAAACCTCGAACATGTAAATTAGATTATTCTTTCCTCGTGCTCGTACTTTGGCAAAATTTGTCAAGAAATTCTCCTAAATACAGACAATTTCTCGGGTTCCCTCACAAAATGACGCACATCCTGTTTACTATAACAATGGTGAAGCGACTTACATTCAAAACTCAGAAACGAAATTCCATACGACTTATAAAACTTCCACCGTATTAAATTTCCTTCTTACATTATGCTATTAGAATAACTAAAAAATAATAAAAATAATAATTTTTGAGCCGTTTTGTTTATTTATTTTAGGATTTTAGCTACATGCTTATTTTACACAAATGTCCAATTTTAATAGTAGCGCATATCATCGTACTTACAGAAGCTTTTTAAAATCCAAACAGTGTCTTCCCTTTGGCACCCAACTTCTGCCAAATGTTATAAGTTATATTTACATGCTTTAGTAAGTATGCCATCCAATTCTTTGTAACCCAACATATTATAGCCTCTGATTTTGTTTTTATTAGTAGATATAAATGAAATGAACTCTTTGTACGCAATTTTGAACCTCAACCCAACATATGTTGAATGTCTGCGTCGGAACAAAGTGGCAAACTTTCCCATTGAATGCATAATATTTCAGTATTGCATGGAAGTAGGACCTTTATATAAAACTAGAGGCGATGGTAGTACGAGTGTGAGTGCCACCATCACCACGAACATCCACCAATTCCGTAATTAATTGTTGTATCTGTAGTCTTGGATCCTCACCATAAATAATTAATACTGGAGTCTGGAACTAATTTGCTGTCAGATAGGCAAACTAATGCACAAATACAGATATCAAGAGGACAAGACCACAAGAGAATAACTAATTGAATGAAGGCTACCAGACCAAAAACCAATGCATGGGCTCATTCTGCCTCTACAGCTACAAGTAATATTACAACAATCCCCAATAAATAGAAATAACTTATTTCAAGGAATTTTCTGCTGCTCCGCTTATATACTTGAACCATTGCCAGTATTATACAACTCAAAATAATTATCTTCACATAATGTTATAATGTGCCTTTACATGACATGGAGAAAGTATATCATTTTCCTACAAAATATGCTTTCTCTTTAGCCCGAGTCACTGAGGCAAGGATTTCTAACACAATGCTTTCAATACTCTCTGTGCACAGAGTAGGTGAGAGGCACAGGCTTTTTTGAGGACATTTAATTTATTACACTCCAAGACAGGCAATTTTTTGCTCCGAATGTAGCTGTTTTGTTTAAATTAATCGGAAAGGACAAACTTATTTTGACAGTTTTTAAAATGCAAGTATAAGATAGGTATTTATTTTTTCCGAAGCCGCGTCATTATCATACGCTGCATTTTATGGAGAACTTTTCATAAACCACAGATTTTAAAAGCTTGTTCTTTCTTGTTTCTGAATGGCAAACAAATATTTCTGTTATAAACAGTACATGCAAGCTCTGTAGACTCAATCATGACCTAAAATGTGTAAGGCCCCAGAGAGGAAGAACTCTTTGTTATCTGACTTTTAAGAGGATCTATGCCTCGCTCTTTTCATATTCCAAATCAGACTTTTAGGGAAATCGGTGGGGGAAAGTGAGTTTCAATTCCTAGGGGTTTCACATAACTACGTAACTATCTACCCATATCACCTAGTCGATGGATACTATAGCTTTATTTTTGAAAGTACCTGGGCGTTAGCATCAAGTGAGCCGATGTATGATATATATCTGTAGCCAGAGTAAAGTTGAAATTCCTAGCAGCAGAAACTATTCATTAAAGAATTGCTTCGCTCGCAGTAATTCGACGGAGTGAACAATACACATTTGCTTTGAGATTTTTCTTTGATTTGTATTTCTTCCCACAGTATAGCCGTTGTTGTCGAACTGGAAATGAAAATTAAAGGACGTTGAGTGGAATTGCAAGGCCATGGATTCATTTCATTTCAAATTTCAATCGCAGTGTTGTACAAGAGTAAAAATAGAGTTGTTGCATCGCAGGGCGTAGTGTAGTAGGTTCTCAGCAAACTCTTTGTACTTCCCTCATCGACAGATACGTAACTTGAGCAGGAAATATCAACTTTCATCCTATTTCACACTCACACAACCATCTTCAAAGCTCCAGGGACACGAGTCTCTATTCCCAAATAAATCTCGGTTTTACTTTCAATGAAATCTCAAACTTATACAGGTACCAGCTTCCATGAAAATTGAAGGGAGAGTACAATTTTAAAGGAATTAAAGGATGAATTGAATTGAATTCTTGTTTTACACTCATACTGTAATCAACATTATCTGTAATAACTTCAATCCAGACCCTACAATGTTTTCTGTAAGCAAAATTGGCCTGCCTCAAATTTCAGTTATGAAGGAAGTAATGGCATAGATTTTGTAAACCGTAAGCAGTCATTATTTCGAAATAGCGTTTTTGCCCTTTGTACCTTTTCTAAAAAACATACATGAAATACACTCATTTTAAAAAACATACATTTGTAATATTTTCCACTTTTATAAAACATCCAACAAGCCTTTTGTTCTTTTCACACAAACTTGTACAAATTTATTTTGGGACAAATACAAGCATTTTTGCACGTGTTGGAAGGTCATTTTTCATTTTGTTTCATAAATAAGGAGCAGTATACATGATCATTGACAAGGACGATAATAGGGTTATGTGGCTTACAGAACAAAGTATAGCAAATAAACAATATTGACGTTGCAATTACATTAAAATCAAAATCCAGCGCAATAACTATGTTTGTCTCTTGAGGTGACATGGAAGAGACAGAACCAAGACAGCGAGAAAATGAGAACTTGAACGAAAGAGAGATAGAGAGGCGTACCAAGCTATGGGCTACATAATTACATGCTTTAAATGAATATATAGATACACAGGATAATATTCCGATGCAATAGTTTTTAACACAAAATTAAGTAATTTCAAAATGAGGAAATTGTTTATAGCAATTTCAAACGAGCGCCAAAAAATAT
This sequence comes from Dicyrtoma fusca, assembly GCA_034695205.1. NCBI lineage: Eukaryota > Metazoa > Arthropoda > Collembola > Symphypleona > Dicyrtomidae > Dicyrtoma > Dicyrtoma fusca. Next base: position 7,109 of record JAQFZC010004190.1, on the reverse strand, counting down.
TTACAACTGTTTAGTTTAAAACGCAGCCGTACCTACAAATGTCCAACTGTGCCCCTGACTAAATTGAAGGAGCACACATGAGTGGGCTACATGCCTACAGCAATTTCAAAGTTGTAAAATAAATGCTGTCAAGTTATAGATTGGAACCTGCAATAGCAACGGATCACTACATCTTCCGTATATACACGGAATATGCCTATATCCTGCGGCCCATTCTATATGCCCAAGAAACGGGATACCTGTAATAAAATGACAGAATGGTTAAAGTCACTGATAGCTTTTCTTTTCAAACAAGAGACCAGTCCACACCATAGCTTGTCATAACGTACATGCCTACCCACCCTACTAAGCTAGTAGCCACAGTCAGAATCGGATCTATAGAACCAGAAGCACAAATAGACCAGAACATTCCCAAAATATATAGGAGAAGAATAAAGGGGAAAAACGGATAAAAAAGCTAAAAAAAAAGAAGAAAACTATAAAAGTGACCTGTATAAGTGTACGATAATTTATTTTCTTTCTGATTTCTTTGAAAGGAATGGAAGGTCGTATTTTATTTCAAACTAACCATAAAATATTACCACGTCCAATTTCAAAAAATCCGGCTTTACTTTTTACTCCGTCATATGCATGCTATTATGCTGTAGATATACTTGTAGGCAAAAATATGATTTGCCTATCATGACATTGACCACATAGGGGCCTGGAAAATATTACATCACACGATTAAGGCTGAGGTAGAATTTCTTACGCTTGAACACACGGTCACGTCTGAAGGATTCAAAGCGTCCTTCTAGAACATTAGCTACAGTTACAGACAAGGGTAATGAAGGGAAAAATAGCGTCTCCGCAAAATGCAAAACGTCTTATTTGCATACACTTATAAGCAAAATTATAGCAAAACTACCACATTTTATTTATTTTTCTAGCAAGTCTTTTTCGAGAGTCTTTTTCTTTTCGAGAGTGCAGTGGTGTGGTAGTTGAAAGGCCCCTTAGGGAAGTTGCCTTACGCTGTAGATAGTTAAATATAGGAGGAAGCTCCCCTGCTTTCTTGGCTTCGGCATTGGCTTTGTGAATGTTTCAATTGAAAATGTAGAAACTGCTTTGGCTTCTTTATGCATGTAGGGACTTTCCCTTGCATGTGTCACCGGAAGAGCAGATGGGGAGGGAAGGGATAAGGAAGCGCATTATTTCCACTTTCAAGGAATCGTCCTCGTCATCCTTCACACACTCGGATTTAACAGTTACACTTTCATCCACTGATTCAATCTCGACGTGTTATCTTTAGTCCCCCGCTCATCCTCACACGATACCCCATTCTTTATCCGCTCCGTCCCTCCGCCAACCACACAGCAACGACCTTGCCAAAGAAGCAAAAGAACCCGCTCCAAAAGCCAAATGCACTAAAACCAAACAAACTGGGCTGCCACAAAAACATCTTTTTTGAAATGTCTCACAAATACTTTTAGTGGGGTAGAAAAAAGTGCTGGGGTTTCAAACAAAATTGAATTATCACTGTACATCCCTTTGTATTTAGAAGAATCTGGGAAAGAGCCATTTTGCTTCTTCCCTCTGGATATGTGGGCGAGTGAAAAGTTTCAATATCTGGTTTATATGTCCCAGTGAATTGGATGTGTTACACGAATGAGGATGTCTTTGTGAGGACTGAGGCAGTGAGCTCTTCCACCACCGTGTGCCACTTCCACATTGTCAGAATATGAGCATTCATTGCCAAAACTACAAAGTCTTATAACCCAATTTTTCATAAAAATAATACTTTTATCACTTTATGAAAATTGATTTCATATTTCATGTGACGTGTGCCTTTACGTCGTGTAGTAGCTCACAGCAGCAGCGTGAATTCAATATTGATTTTTATGGGTCAGTTGTATTAAAATTAAAGTCTGTACATTGCATAAAAATATTGCATAGTCATCAAACTTTTAATTCAGGTGCACAGTCGTCAGGCATATGCTGTCCCATTCTTATCAGCTCTCTGCGCGCAGTGTAATTTCATGTGTGAAAATGTAGAAGTGGCATTTGCATGGAGCGCTAAAAAAACTAGGGCCTACATCTGAATTGTCACCATATGACCAGATTTTCATAGAGTGGAGCTGTTCACAAAAATTGATATAGATAAAAAGACATTGTAACGTACTAGACACGTAAAACTTTTAACAAACTTAAAGGATAATTTAGGTACGTTTTTAAAAACGACAAAAAATAATCTGCAACGATGAAAGGCACTTTATCAATACAACGTTTTACCTTTTTGTAAAAGGAAAAATCATATTTTTTTCATATTGCATTGGGAACGTGAACATTTTTTAAAAGGGCTGGCATAAGCTACCAACCCATATTGAGGGACGTCATCTTCACTTGACAATATCTTCGCTGAAAGGTTATTATTTTGTGGAGCTACATTTACAGCAAAACTACGCTTGTATGTATACCGCCTTCTCTATTAACTTTGTAGCAGTACAGTATTGGTTTCGGCTTCGGCACTGGGATTGATACACTTGCTACCACATTGATGGCAAAACTCCCAGAATCCAAAATTCCCAATCCATGCACACTTGTAATGGACTCAAGGACCGATACATGGCTTGAGAGAAAAGAGAGACAGAGAGTGAAAGCTTTTAAAAGTCCGCATAATAAAGTTGGTGACTTTTGTGTGATGTGGTGTGGGACGGAGAGGAAAAGCGCATGGGAAATAAAAGTGAAGACGAGAGAGAAAAATGAAAAAAAACAAAGAAAGAGATTTCTTGATTTTGGTTTGAACTATTTTCCACTGTGGTCGCTTGAATGGGTAGTTGGCTTGCTGCTTCCTTCTGCTTATATACAAAATCTACCAAGAACAACTCATAAACATTGAGTCCCACTAAAAAATAACAGAAAATATAAAAAATGATGGAAAGGGTCACGTACTTTGTCATAGCATGGCGGTTGTAGTATAGGTATATCTATGTGCAAACATAAGTACCACTATTACAAAAAAGAAGCCGATGCTACGCTAACATAAGTAACTAGGTATTAACTTAAAATACTAACTAATGACTGACTATTTTGTCTGTTATTGGTTATCCGTCTGCCTACCCGCTGCTGTTGTCTGATAATTATAAGGATTTTTAAGCTTTTCTCGAGTTTAATCTCTGTAATCAACAAATGATGTGCTAAATTGGAAATTTAAAAGGTGAGTTTAGAGAAAATAATTAATCATTTTTAGTACAGAACATCTCAAGTACCACTCAGCGTCAGATATTTTTAAATCGACACATTTACTTATCATTTTATTGTTACTTGCTTGTATTGTACTGACTGGCAGTAGAGCTATGGGTTAACATGTGCTTCTAATCAAATAGATAGATCCGGTGTAATTTGTATTGAATTTGGAAAATAATGTCAAGCTGATTGCGCCCACCCACTCTTACTCCATTACAGATAGCATGTTTTAATTAAAGCAATGAATGTTTGGTATATTTTCCTATGTTTTACTTGCGAGGGAATAGTTAAGTACTAAAAAAACAAAAAAACAAACAATTCTGTAGACATTGTAGAGCATCATGGCTTTGATGTAACGTTGTTGCTGTAATAGCTGTAAGCGTGGGCTTAAGCTTTGACTAATGTGCGGTTGACGCGGAGAGCATTAGCAGCCAATGCTGGTCACAGGGGCGCTTCCTAGCTTATGCCGTATTTACAGAACTAATCAATACAAACACAAGTAATCACAGTGATATTTGAGTTACAAGAGTGTATTGTTGTAGCTTCCCATTCCCATCATTCATCCACAGTACAAGTATGTGAGCTCCATTTCACTGAAGAAGCAAAACGGGTTGCAACCTGCTCAGCCCTTTTGTCTCCATTTGTTCTTTAAGTGGCTTATACCTTACTAGTATTTCGTTATGCGTTCTCTGGCAACAAAATTATTTATGTAGCATTTACCTATAAGGGAGGCCCGGGTAAAAAAAACACCGGGTAAAAAAAACAGCATTAGAAAAACTTAAATACCGTCTTCTGATGGCTCTAATAATGTTCAAAACTTAAATCGTCAAAAAAACGAGCATTAAAAAACAATCTAAAATATGATGTATACAAATTTAATTCGTTTTTTAAAAAAAATCAGCAAGCATTTTGAATTTTAAACAATACACATGCTCAATTTACCGTTACAACCCACAATTTGCATCATCGAAGTGTGGACCAGTTTCTGATACAAAATTAGATTTTTTACGCGATAAATTCAAAATTAATTGTCAAAATAGCCTCAAAACAGTTCTAGGGACCATGGCACAGAAGCAAGCCACACATACCCATACAAAACCGTTGCTTATATAATGATGTACTTTGGACAGACCAAAGGTTACTTTGCTTCTTCAGTAACCCACTGTCTGTCGCTGCCTGTAAGCAATGCATTGAGAGTGAGTGTTTCTGTAATTAGTTGACAGACTTGAGTGTTGAGATTATGAGCTTACGCGATATAAATAAAGTGTTGTTTTTGCTAACAAGCTAAATGCCAAAGGTTCTGGTGAGTGTTGGGGTAAAATAGCTAGTGGCACCAGAAGTGACGGACTGACCACAGTTTATATAGGTGAGTGTCTGCAAAGAGGATAAGTTTTAAAAATACAAGAAGATGCGTCTCTTGTGTGTCGCCGGACTTCTTCTGCTGGGTTTTGCTTTTCAATGCAAGGGAAGCTCAACTCCATACGAAGATGAATTTCTCTACGGCACTTTCCCGGATGGATTCGAATGGGGCTGTGCTACATCCTCGTACCAAGTAGAGGGGGGTTGGAACGACGATGGTATGCTCATTCGATACAACCACTTTTATTTTTAATGAGTTTTGTTTTCTCGATAAAGCTGGTTTAAAAAAATTCTACCAATTCAATTTTTTGTAACAAAAAACAGTTTTTCATAAAATTTTTAAAGCTTAGAAACAATTTCGATGCAAAGTATACAACGTAACAGACCTTTTCCTTGTGTAATCTACGTTTTTAAGAATCGTTTTTATTCCAAATAATTTCTGCACAAAGTAGGTAGTACCCATGTTTTATAAGAATATGCAGAAAATGGACATTTTCAATGTAGCCATGTCTTGAAAATTACAAAGACATGTGTGACATTTTGTCTAAGATGTATATTCAAAAGAAAAACTTTCTTTTAAAAAGTAACTAACATATGTGCAACGTTTTCCTCCTACGTGCTTGGAAAAATGTCAAAGTCTATTTTAAAGAAAATACTTGTTTGGCTAATTTATCATCGTTAATTACGATTTAATCTCTAAACGATGACTTGTACAGGAAAAGGGGAAAATATATGGGATAAATTTGTGCACAATAATCCGAACCCAGTGCTGGACAAAACCAACGGGGACATTGCATGCGACTCCTACCATAAATACAAAGAAGATGTCAAACTGCTCAAGAATATGGGAGTAAGATTTAGTTCTACTTTTTACCATTTCAAATAACTCTTATCAAGCGTTAAGCACCTATTTCCACATTCATAGATTATTAAGTAGTACCAGAAGAGGGCTGTTCAAAACTAATATCCTTAGATTTGGGCTAAAGGCACAAGTGATTGTGTACCCCTAATAAGCAATGTCAAAAAGTAATTGTCCTATTATGTAGTAATACACATGCAATTCCTTCCTTTCGACAATCAAAATAGGTGCAGTAATTGAGTAGTGTAAGAGCCTTTTGACGGGACAGAAAAATATAAAATATATTTTGTTTCCTTTCTGTGCCGTAGCAATTGAGAGGCTCCAATGGACAGACAAGCTAAATTATCTTGTCTGACTTTCCCTTGGCACACAATCGTATATCGTTCGACTAACTAAAGTCGCTTCGGCTCTAATCTTATTCCTGGTTCTTAACTCGTCCACTCTCAATGGTCCCAGTCAGTTGTTCTCAAAGTGCAGAATGCAATGGTTAATGTGACACATGAACTGTTTCACAGGTAAATTACTATCGATTTTCATTATCTTGGTCTCGCATACTACCTGACGGCACGAAGTCCCGTGTAAATCAAGCTGGCTTGGACTACTACAATAATTTGTTGAATGAGCTGAAGGCGAACGGGATTGAAGCCATGGTGACGCTGTATCACTGGGACTTGCCGCAACCACTGGAGGACTTGGGCGGCTGGAGGAACGAGAGCATGGCTGATTACTTTGAGGACTTTGCCCGGGTGGCCTTTGAGAATTTCGGTGACCGCGTGGGGAAATGGCTGACTTTCAATGAGCCCTGGGTCTTCTGCGTCCTTGGATATGGAAATACTATTTTGGCCCCCGGCGTCGCAGAGCCGCTCCACGCCCACTACGACTGCATCCACAACGTCCTCAAAGCTCACGCCAATGCCTACCACGCCTACAAAGGCGACTTCCAGGAATCCCAGAAGGGACTCTGCGGAATTACTCTCGACTCTAATTGGTACGAGCCTCTGAACAGCAGCTCAGCCGACGACGTCGAGGCTGCCGAGAGGGCCATTCAATTCCAGGTAAAATCTTAAGGAAGTAATATCCATATGCCTATCTCAAATCCACCATTAGTTTCCGGCTTTCAAGACGATCCAAAAGAACCCACATCGTCATGGGATTTTCCAAAGTGGTTTTTAAAAGGACTTTGAACCTATATTTTTCTCAAAATTCAAAAGTTACTCAAAGTTCCATGTTCAAAAATGTATACTGCTGTTTCGGAAAAGGGGAGGTTTTTGTTATTTAACTTTTCAATGAAATTTGAATTCTTGAAAACTAATTTAATGCAAGTAGGTAATAATTCCGGGAAATGCGTCTTTAATTAAACAAACTGGCATTTTTGAATTCACTTTGGAAGAAATTAGTCGGGGCTACACGGCAGACATACTTCCGCCTTACATCTATAGAATTATTAATTATTAATAATGTGAAAAAACTAACTTGGCAAGCCTTGCTTAAATGGGTGGAATTGGAAATGAGGCCGGATACTAAGGTTCATGTACCGGTTATGGATGCTGAGAAATGAGCGTGTAACTACCTTGTTGAATGTGTGTGCTAAATAAAACTTTTAGCATGCTTGGATGGGAAGTCCTTTATTTCATGGGAAGTACCCAGACATCATGAGAGAGATTGTGGA
>JAQFZC010004189.1:0-16717 GCA_034695205.1 Dicyrtoma fusca | reverse complement strand
CCGCCCCCGGGTGGGCTCGAACCACCAACCTTTCGGTTAACAGCCGAACGCGCTACCTATTGCGCCACGAAGGCTCTTGATGAATAACGCAGTCTACAAACACAAATGGAATTTGTGCCTCTTAGAAATATTTCCCTGCAACATGTGTTACCTCACCCTTGGGACTGGTACTGCAAACTGTACTGTAATGTTAATTTGCTTAATGCAATTTTTGCATGCAGAAGAACAAAAATATTAAGCAGGATTGCAACGCAGTCATTAAGTAAAACACCTGCCTATATAATATTATCTACCCGGATTTTATTTCTTCCAACGAACAAATGGATCACTGTATTGACTAGGGACACATAGTAATTAAGCGGAAACTGGAAACTATGAACTCGGGGACCATTGCATCGATACAAACGATGTGCATAGGGAGTTACAATGATATAGTTATAGGTGCCTGTACACTATAGATGGGTTGTGTAAAAAATAATCATTTGTTTTAATCCTTTCTCTTAAATAAACTCAACAACTCTCGTCCCGTTCGGTGTAAGGAGTAAGGAATTGTATGTACTTTGAACTAAATATTGGTATTTCAAGGCCCAAACAAGAATGATTGCGACTTATTAGAGTAAACGCCCGTGTCGGGCAGCGTGTGTTTGTTCGGATCTGTAAATAAATTACAACCTCAACCCAATCAATCAAGTACAAATGTATAAAGAGTTTATTAGGTCAGAGGTACGCTATCATCAACATCAACCATACTCCAACGTTTCTACTCACTGGTTAGTTGACAGTATTGCTCTCAGCCTAACCATGGCGCAAGGTTATGATTGATTAATCAAATTCAATCTAAAGTTTATAAAAAGCATTATGAATTTAGTGAGATGATCAGTCTATGTATGTATGACTACTTACCTATGCACTGTGCTGCCCACCTCTTTTCAAAAGTCAACCCGTCATTTTAATTATGTATGTAACTAAACCCTTTTAACTTAAATTAAACTCGTGTTTGCCCACTCAAAAAAAGTCCAATAGTCTTGGTCAAAAACAGTGCTGAAGCTGAATATGATTATATCTGACTTGAGAGAATAAATCCATAAAATATGTAGATAAGATCTAGTAAAAACGGCATGTGTTTGGTGCTAGTCTAGTCAACCTACAACCTAATATCAATGTTTAATTAAACGAAAAATGACGCACACCTCTAGGAACCAGTGTGTTTTAAACTTTAAAGTACACGTTCTGTAAAATATTTTATTTCCGGTTGTTAATTAAATTAACTCGTTACCCTATATTTTCATTCCATTCCAGGATTTTAAGTTTATTCGAGGAAGCTCGTCAGGCAAGCACAGTTGACAGTTGACAGTTGTGCTGTTAACTGTCACCAAAACCAAAAATGCTTTCCACCAGAGTTCGAAAAGTGATCAGACTTTACTTCGGCTGGACGAATTTCATAAAAATCTATCCGTATGTCTACGATTCAAGAGAGGATTGCTTAAAGCTCACAGATCAACCTTTCAGCTGGTACTTTATATCCGCTGTCCTTCTGTTTCATGGGCTTTTTGGAGCAGTGAGGATATTTTACGAGTACTTTGCTCAAGATGGACGAACCGAAGATTTCCTCTTCCGATTTTTCTTCATTGCGGCTTCAGGACTGGGAGTTACGAATCAGGTCAACTCGTACTACTACAAGCATGAAGTGACGATGTGTTTCAACGCCTTCCTAGAGTTTGACAAGCGGTGCTCAAGTAAATAATTCACATTCAACATTCAACGTTGAAAGTTGACAAGAAATTAGTATTAATTTTCTTTAATTGTAATGTCCTAATCCTGTCACCTGTCACCTGCCACGTGTTATGGATCTTCAATTTGATGGTTTTTTATTTTTATTTTTGCAGCATTGTTTCAAACACGGGACATAACGGATATCTGCGGTCTATTTGTCGGATTTCTATTTCCAGGGATTGTGGCATCTCAGAGCATCGTGTATGGCGGGCTGTACTTGTACAATCCGAAAAGTCCCAACTACTACAATTCTTTGTTGCCCTTTGAAAAGTATGGGACGGTGTCCTTTCTCATGGCAATCCCGGAAATGATGATGTTCATTCTGATTTGGTCATCCGTTTACTTCAGCTTGCTCTTCGTATTCACTTTTCAGATGAGCGGCAGATATTGGCTGAGACAAATCAAGTAAGTTACGAGTTTTTAAAGGAATACGCAGTTGATAATACTAATAAATATATTAAACGGATGTCTACTTCTACTTGTATAACTATATACTCTTTTCAAAACGGTAATATATTTAGTGTTACAACTTTTTGAAAATAGTAATTTCATGTTTTGACCCTTTTCAAAGTGTTAATTTCTTTTTTTGACTCTTTTGAAAATGGTAATTTCTAGATTTTTGATCTTTTTGAAAATGGTAATTTACAGTTTGAACCTTTTTGAAATTGCTAATTTCTTGTTTTGACTCTTTTGAAAACGATAAAACTTCTAGTTTTGACCTTTTTGAAAATGATAATTAAAATCTAGTTTTGACGACCATTTTGAAAGTAGTAGTTACTAGTTTTGAATGTTTTTGAAAATGGTAGTTTCTAGCTTTGACCTTTTTGAAAGAGTCAGTTTATAGAATAAACACTTTTGAAAACTACCCTTTCCATGTTTTCTCAGTTCCGACTAGCAATATTAATGTAATAAAATTTAACAATATAGTATTAGCCACCTGACAAAGAAGTCAACTCGACCGAAACTCCGTAAACCGGAGGAAGCAATGGCCATGTATCGGCAAATTCAAATTCTCAACCGGATGTTCAACATTTCCATGGCGGACATTTACCAACCTGTCCATGCATTCTTCATGAGTGGTGTCTTTGTCAGCTCAGCATTCACATCTGTTCGATTCTATGACAAAATGCATTGGTTCCCATACTCCATCAATCCGTTGACCGCCGCAGCCGTGGTGGTCTACAACAGCATCTCCTATCCAACTGCAGCGGGGATTCTGACGAGTTCACATGCCTTTCGATATGCCTGGAAGAAGGCCTTGAGTGAATCCATTGTCAAGAATGGTGGCTCGAAGAAGGGTAAAGAGTTACTTTGGATTCTGAGGTCATGTCCACGCATGGGGATTCGTATGGGCGGGCAGTACTGGGTAGACAAGAATTCACTCATCACCTGTTTAGACATTATGGTGGATCAAACTATTTCCCTTTTGGTGGGTGTCAAAAAGCACTAATGCAAACAGAAACAACTAAATCTTGCAAAATTATTTGGAATGTAAGGAAGTATATCAAAATCCTATTCTTGGTTTAAAGCAATTTTTTAGTGGTTCTTAGTTGTTTTCAAATAGGTATGTAGATTCTTAAAGGAATTCTTTAAGAAGTATCTATACACTATTATTTCGCTCTCAGGAAATAATTGCATTTAGCATGTACATATTTAAGCAGGTATGCGTATGGAACTTATAAAATAATAATAGTGAGTGCTATATAAGCGGCCACTCAACTTATTGATTAAGCTAACTTTCAATATATATATATACCACAAATATACTACTTATTTAAGGACCAAAGCACATATATATGTATCTACGTACAATTTATGTAAGTAATTACATTGTGCGATTGTGTTTGCGCCTTTATATAAACTCAAATTAATTAATTGAATACTTCCTTTTGGCCCAGATTATTTAAAAGATAGCTTGAGTACTACGTCGTATCGTAGCCAGCAACCATCCAGGAAGTTGAGGAAGTAGCCATTTCCAAATGAAATATGAATCCCCGGATTTTCTTAAACACTTCAGGGAAAGAAAAGTAGCAATTTTTTATTTAGATGATTATTACTCCTTTCACTACCGAATTTAAGTGGTAAATGATTAAAAGGACCGAAGTTAAATTCCAAGCTCCACGGTTCTTAATACTACATAAAAAAAATGTTACATAAAGTTACGAGAGGTATAAAGTTTAACTTTACCTTTACAAATGATGTTTTACAGTTATACTTGATAAATCAGTAATAAATTATTGCTATAGCTATGTAATTTGTAGAGGAAGGTCATTAGGGCATCTACGCATCTTGCTATCACGATTTGATGTGCTATCTATGATTAGTGCTTACGCTATCTCGTTTTGCAGGATTTTGCATTATTATTCTACGTACATATACAGATACATACAAACTTGAGTCAGTAGAAACCACTCAACAGTTACAGTGAAGCTGCAGGGGATACATTGAGTAAAGTACTTGATTTGCATTTTGCTGGGCTTTTTATATTTCACTATAATTTGTATCGTATGTGTGCTTCCACACATTTTTGCACGTCAGCAGCACAGACGCCAGCGAAATTTGAGCAAAATTGCAATATAATTTATTTATTTAGTGTCTTCTGTTAGTGTACTTACGTGGTATTTTACGCCTTGCAGTTTTTCTCAATTTCTGTTGAATTTGTAACTACTATTACTCATTGAAATGTGTACACTAGAACCTAAAGCTTTAAAAACTTGTAGCAGTATAATCAAGCTTTTGATTGTAGCAGTGGCGTTGGTGAAGGCAGTTTCTGCTCAGGCTGAATTTGCGGAATCCATCTCTACTAATAGTGGTAATAAAAGCCAAGGCGCCAAGAAGGAAGGTGTAAGTTTATATATTATTGTATTTTTGTAAATTGCAAATACGCTAAAAGGCCATCCTTTCTTAAATCTAAATGCCAGCGTATAGTTTTGATTATAAAAAAATGTGAATTCTTTTAATTGCCTTTTTTTAAATCTCAGTTCATAGTTTTGACAGTATCTTAAAATTTCAGTATCTTGTTTTGTACAATTTTAACAGGTTAATTACTAGTTCTCCACTTTTTTTAAATGTTAGAAGCTAGTTTTCCACCCTTATAAAAAGTTTGTTTCCCGTTTTCTTCTTTTTTGTGAACACTTTGAAATGATGTTTTGTACCTTTTGAAAATGTTAATAACATAACTAGTTTTGAATAAAAAAAGAAAGAAAAAAGAGTACTTACTTTGTAGCATTGAGTGACACTTTCTTAAAACATTTTTCTCATGGCTTTCCAATTTGTTATAGGTTTTAAAGCATTCAATAAAATGTTAATGAAATGTATGATAACTTGGGTACAGAACACATTCTACAGGGCAGCCGTCGTGGAGTATGAAGCAGATGAAAATAATGCTGGTTTCACTTCAGAGGAAATCTTATGGAATAATGTGGAAAATTATGAACAACTCATTCTTCAGGCTTCAAAAGAGGTTAGTAAGTATTGGAAGTATAATTGCTACTAATGTTTAATAAATGGTAAAAATAATAAAATAATACAAATTTTGAAGTCAACAGATATAATCGTATTTCCAGAATACGGTCTCACAACCCTGTTAGCTTTCTCTGAAACTCAACTGCAGTATATCCCGGAAGTTGGAGCTAAACCCTGTCAAGACCATTCAGGAATTTCAGAAGTAGGTGTCCGATGTATAACTTGTTTTAATAATATATGTAATAGCAATCATCAGTAATATGATGTAAAGTCTAAAACTTATTTTTCACAACATCTTTAGGTTATCTATCGCCTATCGTGCGCAGCTCTGACAGGAAAAATCTATGTAGTAATCAATCTGGGGGAAATTGCTACTTGTGATTTAAATCACTGCACTACTACTGCAAAAGATGAGAGTCGAAAGTACAACACAGCTGTAGCTTTTGACCGAGATGGCCAAATAGTAGCAAAGTACAGTAATTATTACTTTAAAAAATCATTTTCTTAACCTATTCGAAACTGCGGGAAACCATGCTAGAAAACAATACGAAGTTTTTATACTACAAATTAACTTTTTCAAAAAGATCAAAACTAAAAATTAGCAATTTCAAAAAGGTCAAAACTAAAAATTAGCAATTTCAAAAAGGTCAAAACTAAAAATTAGCAATTTCAAAAAGGTATAAAACTAAGTATTGCCATTTCGAAAAGGTAAAATATTTGTTTATTCTGGTTTTAAAAGTTGACAGATAAAAATGAACATTGTATTTTTGTAGATATAGAAAAACGCATCTATTTGCCGAAGATCAATTCGTTTCCCCAGAAATCCCATCTGCCTCAACATTTACCACAGATTTCGGCATTGAATTCGGAATTTTTATTTGTTTTGACATTTTATTTGAATTCCCTGCCAGGGCAATGGTACATGCAGGAATTAAACATTTTATATTTCCAACGGCTTGGATCGACGAACTGCCCTTTTTAACAGCCGTCCAAGCTCAAATGTTTTGGGCCTCTGCATCAAATGTGACCCTCCTTGGGGCTGGGTACCATTTGCCCAAATTTGGAAAAATTGGCAGTGGGATTTTTCTCCCAAATGGACAGTCTTTAAACTACACTGCGGACCCAAACTCGGGCACAAAAGTCATTTATGCTCAAGTTCCTATTAATGGACATTTAAACGACAGCCACGCCAAGCTGACTGCACCTTTGAAAGAGGCAAAATTAAATAAAAATCATAAAAGTATCGACGAGCGATTTTACTACCGCGAAAATTTAGCGAATTACACCGCCGTAACGTTGCCTCTAAATTTTGATGAAGAACTTAAAAACGTTTCATTGTGTGACAAAGACTTTTGTTGCCACGCAACGTACCAACACGAAAAAGGGTCCAATATGAGCCCAAGTACGGTGATGGTGGATGGAAACTACGAGGAAATGAATTACAAATTAATTGTTTTTAACCAAACGCGAAAATTTACCAGCCCAAGTGTCACCAAAACTATGCATTTGCAAATATGTGGAATAGTGCGATGTCTAAATGCCTCTATTGAATCTTGCGCAGAAGCAGAAAGTAGTTCTGTTGCTACTGCTAAAGCACCGGCGCCGGTGCAGACAGAGGCGGCAATTTTAAAACAGAGCGAATTTGGAAGGATTACGGAAATTACAGATCCAGAAGTGCTTCCAAATTTTAATTATTTTCAATTAAGTTCTTCCAATTTTATGCAGCAAGACTCAAAATCTGATCGCGATGCAACTAAACCAGCAGAAGATGAACAAATGAGCCAAACGAAACCTGGCTTTAACACTTTGGATAATAATTTTAATTTGATACCCGCCCATCTGTTTGATTACAATTATGCTCTTGTTAAAAATAGGGAAATCAAGGCTACCTTAAGCTCTAATAGAATTCAAAATTCAAAGGTTCAAACGTTGGTCATTATGAATCGTGTCTTTTAATTTCTTTTTACTTTTAAAAAGTCAAAACAAAACGCTGTAATTAATTTTAACAGAACTTTTTCATAGAGTCATTATTTGCAAAAGGCGCTTTACTAAATATAGGCTTTAGTTCCTCGTATATTTGTCTGTTTATAATTATGCCAACAACGTTAAAGCAGTGGGGCGAAGGCTTGTAATTGTCGTACTCCCATCTTTTCACTAGTGTCAAAGGTCAGTCAAAATCTAACACATGAAATCTACAATCGAAAGTCCGTTTGATTATGGAATGGACGTGACTGTGCCTAATTCTTGGTTAGTATGGCTGCTGGATTTTAGTAGCATTTGAGAATTATAGCATTTTATTATTCTTTAGTTTGTAGGCCCGTCATTGGAAATCAGTGCGTTGTGTATATACTACTGAATTAACTGAAAGACTCGACATAAATAATTCAGTTTCGTTGTGCTGAAGGACATAGTGTAGTTTCAGCTTGGTTGAATAAAATTTTGAAGTACAGGCTGACACAGCACAGTTCTTATTTATGATCTAATAAACTGAAATAAAATAAACACAATCGACAATCCTATAGGACGCTTAACGAATATTAATTTTTTATAAACCAATAGTCCATAAAAAAAATTATTTGATATGAAGAATGAAGTCGCTTCGGTTACATAACTTCTGTACAAATTAAGCCAGGGAAAACGTTCACGCTAGAAAGAGCATTCAATTATTACATTAATTATCATCATTACATAAAAATTGCATGGGAAGCCCCAGAGATTGAAATATCGGCGAATTTGTTTGTGTTTCGAGCTCAGTACGGAAATAAAACTTTTTCACGAGGTAAACTAGTTCCAAGGACAAAGTTCATGACTGTATAGTGAGCTGAGGGTGATGTTCTGAGTTTGTCACTAATTATAGGGCTGCCAGTATATAATTACCGTGTCCCATGTTACTCACGAAATCTCATCATCCATCCAAAAATATATATCACACGCAAAGATGATAAACGAGATAATATGCATTTACCTTCACACACATATCACTACTGTAGCTGCAAACTGTATTAAGTCCATAATGGTCCATAACATTGTATATTATGTTCAGTCAGTTCAATTAAACCTTCAGTTTCAGTTTAGCTTTATTGTCGAGTCATTCAGTACATAATGTATTGAAAAAAATAAAAAATTAAGGCAGGTAAATGTGATCGCAGACACATTACGTATTTTATTTTGGTATTCGTAGGTTTTCAAAAGTGCTATTTTTGAAAAATTGTGTTTGTAAAAACAAGTTCAATTTAAAAAAATAATTTCAGAAGGTAGAAATCGAAAAAAAAACATTTAGTGAAATTACTGCTCTCTCGTTAATTGTTCATTTTGCAGTTACAGTTTAGCTATTTATGCTAGCTGTTAACTTTTTTCCCCTTTGATTTGAATTGCAGATTATAAATGAATGTTTAAATCCAGATCTGGATTAGACTATAGATACAAACGTTTGATTCTGTTGTCTGTTAACTCTTTTGTTAGTTACTACTATACTTACACTTATAGGTATATAGATATGCTTTCAGGAAATAATTATAATTACAGAAATAGAATATCAAGTATATATTATCAGATGTGAGCCTTTATCAATGCCTCTGTAACAATATTTATTCAATGAGCATTACATCTGTTGAATGTAGCCATTTCGATCGGTAGTTATTTTTAAACTGCTAACGGCAGTAGTTTGCTCACTTTACTACGAACTGCACTTGCACTACTGCCTACTGCACAACCGAAATACTGAGAACTAACAACTAATGTGTTACGTAAGACAGAACTAACCAAAGTAATCAGTATTATTTATTTTTGTTTTCATTTATGCATCTTGCTAAGTCACTAATTCACTAATTCTGTGTGCTTTCTGTTTTTTGTGTCAGCAGCTGAAGGACGGAGACCATGTCAGAACAATATTGATCGAAATACAGACCTCAACTTAATTCAATAGAATATTAGTATTTTTAACGATTAATCTTCTGTCGGTCTTGCATCGGTGTAATTTGTAATGGTAATGGGTATTCAATTGAATTCTGTATCATTCTCTAAAGTCGACTGTCGTCATCGTTTAGTAATCATAATCGTGCCAGAAAAAACTTCGGATGGGAAATAATTACATCTGACGATGGAGATCCATGATCGAGACCGATGAATCATCATTACCATGAATTTCATGCATCATTCATAATCTTCATCGTCACTATTCGTCATCATTCATTCAGAGGTTCTTTCAAAAATTAGTTTTCAGCATTGATTTATATTATAATATTTAGAACACATAATTAGAGCCATAAATTATTTAACGATGTACATATACTGAAGTAAATAATTATTATTAATTTCATAATATTTAGATAAATACTAACGACTGCGACTGCGAAAGCAAAATCAAACATGCCAATTAGTTGTTAGGAGGTGAACCTAACAGAAACCGCAGTAACCACCGAAAGCTGTTGAAGGTACTAATCGTCAGTCGTCAAAATCGGAAGCTTACTTTAAATAAAATTAGCACACTCATTAACATATCTACTCACTGTGACGTGACTGATACTGCTTCCAGACTTGTCAAGTCATCAAAGTTAACGCAACTGTCACTATTTCATAGCTTGGTCTTGTATCGTGTATGTCAGATGTAAGTAATTACCTACATACTTTTTGCTCAAGTACCTTAATTATACTTATGTTTTCATGTACGATAGATTCTGTAATCATTTTGAACTAATCTCAGTATCTCAGTCCTAGTTGATGGTTGTGAAATCCGTACATGATTGTGTGCTCTGTTATCTCATCTCCATTTGGTGTTTGTAATTTTATCACTTGTATCTAGCACTATCAGTGTTGGTGATAAAAACCCTTCGTTGGTACACTATGAATCATGAACAATAATAATTTCATTGATGTTGACAGTAGACACACCGTCAGGGAATCAAAACCTTGAAGGACATTATGCTAATTGCGTAGGTAGTAATAAGTACTTGTCATTACTCAAGCGGTTAAACTATTTTGTCATTTTTTCATTCGAGTACTTTGTGAATTGCGCGTAAAATCCGTCTTGTAGAGTTAAGAGTTTTGTTTATTAGTTTACCCTACTTATGAATCAGCTGGGAGATTTTTTATTAAAAAGTTAGTCTACTATCAGCATCGAAACTAGGAGAATATTATTGTTGAGTGTAAACAGATGTAGGTAGGTAATTTATTAATTATTTTGACTTTCTAGTAGGAGAATGCGACCTGAAAGATTTCAGATAGAGGTGATCAACAGATCTGTGTTATCTTTCTTCCCTGGAGAAACCATTCAAGGAGTAGTTCAAGTTATTGTGGGGCCAACTCAAGAGTGTGTTTTCAAAGGTAATGCAATAATAATTTATTATTATTTTGACAAAACTGATCAATATTCTGTCTATAGCTTGAATAACGTAAGAACCGTTAACTTTTTTAAAACGGTCAAAACTAGAAGTACTATTTTTACACGCATTCAAAACCAGCAACTAAGACTTTCAAAAAGGTCAAAACAAGATTAAACGTTTTCAAAAAGATGTAAAACAAAAAATTGAAACTTTCAATAAGATCAAAACAAGGAATTAACACTTTCAAAAACATAAAAAGAAGAAATTTACACTTTCAAAAATATCAAAACGAGAAATTAACACTTTTAAAAACATCAAAACAAGAAATTTACACTTTCGAAAAGATCAAAACGAGAAATTGACACTTTTAAAAATATCCAAACAAGAAATTACACTTTCAAAAAGATGTAAAATTAGATACAGTGCCGTTTCGAAAAGGTTAAGCATTACTGGAGTTGTAAGTGGCTAATTATTAGTAATTATGTATGCACGTTTTATTCAACATAGGAATACGAGTGATATTCAAAGGGAAGGCCACAGTGCGTTGGACGGAGCAAGTGGGCAATACCAGAGCTGTGTATTGGCAAGACCAAACATTTTTCGATCACAAAGAATACCTTCTTGGAACAGGCAAGCCAGGAACATTACTAACATGCAAATAAAAGACTTCAGTTAAAATTAAATATAAAACTAGAGTCGCATTCTAAAACATTATTGTCAAAACACTATGATCTATTTATCAATTAGCTAATCAATTTCAGGGGAAACCGAAGCAGTTCTTCCACCGGGCATCCATGAGTATCCATTTCAGTTCACTCTCCCACAAGAGCTCCCGTCATCATTCGTCGGTTGCCATGGGAGCGTCCGTTACAAAATCCAAGCGGAAATGGTCAAAGGAAGTTTCAAGTCGAATTACAAAGCCAAAGTGCCGTACACTGTGAATAGCATCGTGGATTTGAACATGGATCCCCTGGCAGCAGAACCACTCGAGCGTCGAAAATACAAAAATCTGTGCTGTCTGTGTTGCAAGAGTGGGACGGTGGGCTTCAACTTGACACTTCCTAAGGCAGGGTATGTCTCCGGGGAATTCATTTCATTTTCGGCGGAATTTAGCAACCAGAGTGGTAGACCGGTCAAGTCAGTCACAGCGTATCTTGTTCAGGTTTAAAATTAAATTTGGATCCACAAAAACTATCACCTGTCACCTCCGCTAAAATAGTAAAATAATTTTATTATTTTGAATTTGTAGAAAGTAACTTACCGCACCAAGAGGAAGTCCAAAACAGAGTACGAACATATTTCAAAAATCAAGGGTCCTTCCATTGACGCTGGTGATACTGAAATATGGAATGTCAATACTATACAAGTACCACCGTTACCCCCAACTACTGTTGGATACTGTATTATCGACGTTCAGTACTTGTTAAAGGTTCAAAAACCTACAATTTACTTTTTACAGCTACATAGGTATTTCGAATAGCATTAAACAATTTGTTTTGAAAAATTAATTTTGTTTTACAGATCGAAATGCATTTGACTGGATCCTCAATTAATTTACGGCACCGAATACCACTCATTATTGGATCGATTCCATTTCGAAGTACCTTTGCCGAAATCGCCAGAAATCAATCAAACTTCGTCGGTGACGGCTCATCCCTAAATTACCCCACATCAGCACCTCCTCCATATTCGTCCTCTTCCATGTCTGCCTTTAATTCGAGCCAACTGACGTTTTTTCAAAACAGTTATCCTGACTTACGTGAGTTTATCTTACATAATTACTTTTTTTTATGTATTACCTATTTTGTATTTTATCAAAAAATCCGTTAATGGTTAAAAGTAATAACAATTTAGTACTGTACTGTGTAAGAAAAAAGTCAAAATAATTAATGTGTCTACTATGAAATACAGCACCTCCGTCTTACGCGCAAGCAATGATCCAGGAAGGGAAATTCGATGAAAGTAATGAAGGTCAGCCAAATCCCAGTTTTGAAGGAGAAAATCCAAATAATGCTGCCAACTCAATTCCTCTAAATTCCCTTGAGCAGTCAAATAAATTCGCTCCGAATTACATCACCTACGGTTGGAACTCATAATACATTCCATAGGTACGTGAGCACATTAAAAATGCATAAGTTTACAAACGTACATGCTCTTTGCTGCTATCTGTGTATACCTAATTGATTATGAAATTCATTATTATGAATTATCAATAATTTATCATAAAATATCTATATATATAACATTGACCTATCTAATTACTTTATAAATCTTAAGGCTGGCCAGATGTATGTACAAACAAGCCAATTGCGCTTTTCGGGAAAATGTTTTCCGGGCTATTAAAACTGTTGATTTACACGTTTTTATATGTTGCAAAAATAAAATAACTGATTTATTCTACATTGAATGATTTAATTGAACTTATTGTTGTTTTTTCTACTCACTACTCACTCTAGTCAGCTAAAACGTTCATATTTCCATTTGCTTTTAGTTTTCAAGCTAATGTAACCAAGGCTAGCCAAAATGTTTGCTAGTCTAGTCTAGTGCTAGCCACTTATTTTTAAGCATCCGCTAGTCTAGTCTAGTCGAGTCACACTGTTTGCCGGACCTAATTAGTCTAGTCTAGTTTAGTCGACACAAAATCCACCCTAGTGAAGTCTAGTCTAGTCAATCATATCCATAGCGTTTAACATGGGAAAATCGTAGCTAGTCTAGTCTAGTCATTTTGCTCCAAGACTCTTGCTAGTCTAGTCTAGTCCATTCACCATTTTTTCGACCCATGACTAGTCTAGTCTAGTCAAACAGGCCAAAAAAGCTGAAGAGTCTAGTCTAGTCGCTAGTCTAGTCGAAATAGACTCGGCCAACCTTGCGCGTAACAGAACGTTTTGACCGCCCGCCGCCCTGCTCAGGCTTGCCTGTCGCTTAATTTTTCTTGATTTTTGCTGCCCATTCTCAGGTCAGTGGTGTCTCATTTTACTGCCCCTCCCATCAGTTCGTCAAAATAATTATCTGGCAAAATACGGCGGACAATTGAGCAAAAGTGACCGTTGTCCATTTACAGTTTGTAAATTGATCAATAATGTAATCGGAATATAAACTATTTAAAATTAAACGGAGTTGGTGTTTCAGTCAGTCAGTAGTCAGTCAGTAGGTAATTACTATTGACTCTGTTCAAAATAAAGATTGTATTTAATTAATTATTTAAAAAAATAAAAGTTGCGACGCAAATAATTATCTAACAAATCAGTAAGAATATTGAATATGAATACTCATCAGAGAAAAATGACGGGATTGCCTCGTAGGCGCTGGATTGTGTCAGAAGAGGAAAGCCAAGAGTTTCAAAATATGGACATAAGTAAGGACATGGATACTCAGACCTGGGCAGATCTCAAAGATAGCGGCGGAAATCAGTAATAAATTATCTAATTTAAATTATGAACTCAACAATACAATCAATAATGTGTTTCGACAATATTTGAACGGAATTGTTGACGTAACTGTGACATAAATGATAAATGTCGACGCAATGTTGAATGTTGAATGTATTATGTACAAGGAAATTCGTTGAATCAAAGAATGAAGAATTAAAAGAATGCACAATTTTACTATTTTTTTGTTTTTGTTAGAATACAACGCTGTTATGATGCTAAGATGATTAAAGCACCCCGGAATTCCTGGAATTACAAGGAGATCGGAGATTTACTCAAGTGCGTATTTTGTAGACAATTTCCCGATCTAAATAATTACTACTTTTGTCAAAACGAAGACGATGCTCACATTTCATGTCATCGGTGCTTGGAGGATCAACATTCTTCTGATTCGGATATTCCCGATCCAATTTGCGTGGCTGACGTTTCAGTCTCCGGGAAAAACCGGAAGAAGTGCTATGGTAGCATTCAAACAAAAAAATGTGGAAGGTCATTCTATGCTGGAGCAGATCCTCTGACCGATGCGATGCTCAAGTACTCATCGTGTACCTGTGTTTTTCGAAAATTCGGATGCAGTTGGACGGGTACCGTTGATGCGATTCAGCTGCATGGTGCTCAATGTGACTGCAATTTTCGGTAAGTATACCCATTTACTTAAAATAATTATGTAAAAACTAACTACCTTAGTTGAAAAAAATTGTATTTTGAAGTATTTTTTCTTTTGTTTTATCCACCCTCGTCAGGAACGAAATGCAGTGCCCAGTTACAGACTGTAAGAAAATAGCAAAATCACATGCTCAACTTTTAGATCATCTGAAAGGGGATCATAAGACTGTTTCTGTTTCACGGTCACGGTCAAGTCCGACGATTTCCATAATATTGAATTGGGTAGAGGACACTAAAGGTACAAAACAGATTATGAAAATACTAATAAACATGAAAATATTTGTTCACTACAAAGTGTAAATGACTTTAAACTTAAGTAGCATGGAATTTTATTTCGGAACAAGATCGACTGTGGGTGCCAGTAATTGTGAGCTGCTTGGATTTGGAGTTACTTGTTACACTGGAATTGAAAGATGGAATGTTATTTCAGTGGATTTACGTCATTGAGTCTGGAATAATAAAGGACTTATTCGATATTTCGTCCGCCTTCCGAGACAGAACGGTTGGTTGTTAGGAGTTGATACTTAATTTTTACCTAGAATTATAGTGAATGTGAATAACCTAATGAATTAATAATCTTTAATAATATTGAAAATATTCCACGTTTTTGTTTATTTTCTTATCCAAGTTACTTTTCTGTTTTGGTATTTTCTCACAGAATCATTCAGCACTGCGAAATGAGACTCTGATTAAATTACAAATTCCATCGCGTGCCATAACTAAGAAGATGGATTGCTTCTCCATCCCTGTGCAAGA
The DNA here is from genome assembly GCA_034695205.1 of Dicyrtoma fusca. Classification (NCBI taxonomy): domain Eukaryota; kingdom Metazoa; phylum Arthropoda; class Collembola; order Symphypleona; family Dicyrtomidae; genus Dicyrtoma; species Dicyrtoma fusca. The sequence continues at coordinate 1,308 of JAQFZC010004189.1, read as the reverse complement.
CTTTCTCAAGAATCATTTAAAAACGAACAAAGACGGTTGCCGAAAATTTATGTTTGATTTGAAATTTGCCTGAAACTTTTTGTTGGTAACATTAACATTATAATATTATGAGCTTGTATTTTACAGATATGAGCTTTAAATCGTTGCAGAATTAATAACTATTACAAATGAATTAGTAATACAAAAGTTTTTAGTTCAGTCCTCGGGTGTGTTGTGAAGGAATTTAGGTTTTTGAATATTGTGTACTTCCCTATATTTAAAAAATTTAAATGTTAAATCATTTCGACTGTCTACCTTTCTCCTGTTTCTGAGGTTATTTATTACTAGGAAATGTTCTTACAGATTACTAAAAACTGATGCAATGATTTATTTACATATACACTACGTAATGGATTTAAATTAGACCATTCAGTCCTTTAAACAACGTATTAAATGTAAACCTAAATAATTAGGTTCAGTAATTAGGTAAACTATTGACTAACATACAGACATTCTTAATAGACTGTATTACTAGCGATAATTAATTATTGTACAAGCTCGAGCTGAAAGTCTACATGAATAAAAAAAGCCGAAATTAAAGTTACTAATTATTTTGAAGAAACGAATCAAATTAAATTATACATAATTACTTCCAGGTTCCACTGCACTGGTTTGCCGGTATAAACGTTCTTATTTAGTGTACTTACTTTCTTACGATTAGTAAAGTCAAAGGTTGGACGTTGGACTGTTGGACAGCACTAGCCATTGGTCGAAAAAATCGTGAATAGACTAGCCTAGACTAGACACGCAAGATCCTTGGAGCTAAATGACTAGACTAGCCGCGATTTTCCCCATGCTAAGAGATATCCAACTAGACTAGACTTTACTAGGATAGATTTTGTGTTGACTATACTAGAAACTATTACGGCATGGAAATGGCGTTAATAGACTAGACTAGCGGGTGCTTAAAGAATAAATGACTAGACTAGACTAGACTAGACTAGCAAAACTGTTGGCCAGTCTTGGCATGACGCATGCCTACGAAATAAAATCGTACCTAGTCGACGCCTTTCACTTTTCTACGAAACGTAACGGCTACTGGCTTAAAACATTCCTTTTTTTTGTTTGCTTGTGCATTGTTGGTTGTTGGTTGCCGCAATCGTAGTGAACAATACAGCTGGGCTGGAAGTTTTAATCATTAAAGTCACTATAATTAGTAAGACTATTAGAAAATTAGTGACGCTTCGGAACCAGAATTATTTGTCAAAACACTTGTTAGAACGCTTTAAACTAGTCACTAGTCACTAGTACCTTTCAGCTAATTACACC
>JAQFZC010004188.1:0-16720 GCA_034695205.1 Dicyrtoma fusca | reverse complement strand
AGGATTTTTTTAAACCTGTTTATTTCCTTTAAAACACGACCGTAGTTGTTTACCAAGACCAATTATCAATAATCATATAGTTTAAATCATTTTACAATCGGAAAGTAATAACCTAAAAAATATAGTCTACCTCAAAATCGGATGGATTGTGAAATCCTTTCGAGGAAATGAATGTTCTGAAATGGCCCTGGGTTTTCACAAGCACAGAGTTTCTCCAATCGCAATATTACCGACCAGACACCTAATTTGTTTTTGAATACTTATTAATGGAGCACTAGCTAGCCGGATTATGGTTGACCAGTTGCCAATAGACATCAAATCGCGACAGATCTCGTTTTTATTCATTTCAATCCATTTTTAGCTTTAAGCGGAAATGTTTCCTGGTTTAGTAAAATATGCTTGGTTCAAGTCGGACTTCGCTATTTCAAATTAAATGGCCACAATTCTCCAAGGCTGGCCAAAATGTTTACTAGTCTAGTCCAGTCTAGTCATGTATTTTTTAAGCATCCGCTAGTCTAGAAATATCTAGTCATGCCGTTTTCCCGACCTACATAGTCTAGTCTAGTGTAGTCAACACAAAAACATACCCTAGTTCAGTCTAGTCCAGCCAGTCAGTTGCCTATCAATTAACATGGGGAGAATCACGGCTAGTCTAGTCTAGTCTAGTCGTTTTGCTCAAAGGATCTTGCTAGTCTAGTCTAGCCTAGTCATTTTGCTCAAACGATCTTGCTAGTATAGTCTAGTCTAGTCATTTTGCTCAAACGATCTTGCTAGTATAGTCTAGTCTAGTCATTTTGCTCAAACGATCTTGCTAGTCTAGTCTAGTCGCAATCTTTTCGACCCTTGTGTAGTCTAGTCTAGTCAAACCGGCCAAAAAAACCGAATAGTCTAGTCTAGTCGCTAGTCCGCTAGTCTAGTCCGACTAGACTACGCCAGCCTTGCAATTCTCATTTTTGCTTACTTTCTAAACTAAAATTCCTTAGCTGGAACTTCATCACGTTCTTTTCCTGGAAAGGATTTCACAATCCATCCGATTTTGAGGTAGTAGTAACCGTCCTATATGTGGTCGGTCCCTAAATGCGATCAGTGAGCCGTCGTTGGCTGTACCGGTAGCTGCAAAAATTTAAGTTTAGGTGCAAATGAAAGGTTATTCACTTCCTTGTGTACCGTATAATTTGGAAGTTTGTGCTTACAAAACTTCAACCTTAAAAATTCGACAAAGTCAAAGTTCAATTTTCAACTTTTTTTGAAATTCAAAATGGCTCAATTCAATTTCTAATAATTTGGTTTTAATCGAGTCTTTTTTTTCGCTCAAGATATTCACGTGTAGGTAGGCTCGTTAGGTATTATTTGAAGGCAAATTGCATGATTTTATGTTTTGTTGTTGCTGGAAAATTAAATCGAAACGAAAATAACCAAAAAATGCGATAAGGTCCTAAATGTGGTCACCCGCTGTTTCACTTATTTGAACACGGTGAGAGGTGTCAAAATACTTTAAATAGTTTCTGCCTGAACAACATTATACATAACGGTGCTTACTATATGCATGTTTGCTTTTACTTACATACGACTGATATTTTTGGTAGCAAAATGTCATCAGCTTATCCCCTTATACTTACATTACAAAATGTAATCCGAGAAAACAACGCACTAATTTAAAATGTTTTGACCACTAAATTTAAATTGTTTTTATTAAACATTACACCATTGATTGTAGAAGGTAGTTTCTCCTTGCTTACACTATTTAGGTTTCTTTTTTGGTGCAGTTTTTGGGAAAACCGCAAAAAATGTAGTCACGGAGAGCAAAATTTTACGAGTAGCTTAACCACGTTTATTGTCGCAAGAGTGGTATCAAAATTTTTGCAAAATGTTCATAAAATGCAAAATAATACTTACTACTGCACCTTTAACCCTGATTTGCAGAAAAAATTTTTAGTTTTCCGCGTGTTCACATTTAGGACCAGGGGTGACCACATTTAGGTTTGCAATTTTCTCAGTAATTCCATTATTTGACAAGATATCCGTGACGCAGTTTGTGACAACAACTGCTATTATTTTTTGCCAACAATAAGAAATGTCTGGCGAGTATTTTGGTATGCACGACAGAGCTGAACGCTGGCCTGGTAAAAAGATAGCGAGTGCTTAAGTTCGACAACAATGAAAGTGACAACATTTAGGACGGTTACTACTAGACTAAATTTTTTAGGTTATTACTTTCCGATAGTAATATAATTTAAACTATATGATTATTGATAATTGGTCTTGGTAAACAACTACGGTCGTGTTTTATAGGAAATAAACAGGTTTTAAAAAATCCTACATATACTAATATTTTACATGTAAAATCCCATCAGGATTTAACTTTTTTAGATTTAATTTTTTTTGAGAATTCTGAAAATGAGCACAAACATTTATGTTATTAGTAGTTACTAAAGGTAGTAGATCACATTAATGTGATGATTGGAAAAATCGGTGTGTTACATTGAAAAGCTATACCTTGTTAGCTCCTGGATCATTGGGTCGTTTGCGACGTTTAATAGAAATGGAGACATTGGGGCTCCTTGCATAACCCCCTGTTCAAATTTGATTACGTTGGTCCTACCCTGGATTGTGTTTATCCTTGTGTAGTTTCCCACGGCCATACTACAGGTCAAATTCTTGAGAAGAGTAGGAGCTGGCTTAGATTTGATTTGATGTGTAATATGGGAATGACCTACGTTGTCAAATGCCTAGGAAATGTCACCAAAAATTATAGTACAATCTTCCTTCTCTTGCTTGGCTTTCTTGAGGCATTCGTTAATTATTGTTGTGTTAATTAAGGCGCCTGCTGAATTGGTGAAACCCCACTGGTTTTCGTTCAATTTAATATATTCTCTTAGCACTTTATCCAATACTTTTCAATCGTTCGCCTTATTACAGATGTTACGGTAATTGGCCTCCAGCTATTTGGGGAATTAGGGTCACCAGACTTAAAGATAAGGATAGTTTTGGCTTCTCGCATAAATGATGGCACGTAAGTGAATTTAATCATATATGTAATCATGTCACTTATCACGATTTTGGACTTTTTTAGTGTGGCTTTGACCCTACGCGGTAGTATTCCGTCCGGCACCGGTGATGTATCCACGTTCATACGTTTTATTTGAGTTTTTACATCTTCTGGGGAGATCACGGGAGTGTAATCTGCATTGATAGAATTTTGCTCTAGTTAAGTCTTTTTCGAGTTGTGCGGTTGGAATTTGACAGGTTTTGTCGTTAGTATTCATAATTCGCCGTACAGCCTTCTTTCGTTGGTTGTAAAACAAATACTATATCATATTCTTGTTGTGTGTTTGCTTTCTTGCCGTCCTTTTTCGCTTGAAAGCTCTCTGCGGATTGGAACTGAACTTCGATTCAATGTTTTTAAATCCCGCATTTTTCTTTCGTAAGTCGTAGAATTTTTTGCCTGGTTTTTTCGGTCCTGGGAGTTGAACGTCGCATTTGCGTAATACCGATAAAAAATCATCACAATGGGCTTCAAAAACGGAGTGATTGAAGACATTTTCTGTAAGCAGGTCGCTCAACTTTTTGATTTATTTATCAAAATCCGTATTCAGAGTGGGTATTTCGGGGTCTTGGTCTTCATTGAAAATATTTCCAAGAAACGATTGACTTAAGTCATCCAGGACACTTTGCCTATGGATCTCTGGATGGGCGCTGGTTATATGCCTCTTGAGCTCCCGTGCTTTATATAATCAGTCGCGGTGTGGACATGAAATTTGGCTCTGACCTTGAGAGTTCATGATCTTAGAATTTGGGAATTTTGAGTACAGTTTACAATTAGTAATTGGCTTACGGTATGCGGATTACGGTTCATGTTTGAGCTGCTCATACATATTGCATTGGGCATCCGGACAGCCGCACACAGTGAGGTTCGAAAACTAATTTCTTTAAATACATCTGTCATTTGAACGAATGTATGGTTTTAGTTGAATGTTTGGTTTTGCCTCGGGTGTGCTGTGGAAGTCTCAGTGGAGAATTTAGTTTCGAGGAGATAAATGTTAGCAGAATTTGAAATTCGCGGTACTCTGATGGTGTGGACTTCCATTTGTGCCATGCAATATTTGATTTGAGAAATTTGGAAAAACTTTAATTGAATAGTTAATTGTATAAGATAATTATTTGGAACTTTAATTGGGCACTAAAACACTGGTAAATATGTGGAGATTATTTTGGGGTATTTTATGGAAGGATTATGTTGTGAAGTTATACTGTTTTTGGCAACTTATTAGGAGCGAATAAACGCCTGTACCGCACCGTCACCCGCATTCAAGTTAATTGTAATAGTGTTAATTTATATTCGGCAAAATTCCTTTTAAATTGTTTTTTCTCTTTATTACATTTATTTATAATAATAAACAGTAGCTTCAAATTAATATCAAAAGTCAAATTAAATAAATAATAATTGAATTTCAAACTTCGACTCATTAAAATATTAAATTCATTAAGTCTATTACAGCCGCGGGTACGTCTTACCCATTTATTAAATACCTACATGAAAACCATCATAACAGATCCCTAATCACTAATCCAGAATGACAGGAATTTAAGGGTCTACTAAGCCAGAAGGCGACCATATATTAAGAATGTGGAGTCCAGTTAGAGATAAGTTGGTCATGGCCCCTTTGTTTCCACTGTGGAATCTCCACGAACAACTACATTCTTCATTCCGACGATTTTTTGGGTGCTCAATTTTATTTGAGTGCAGTTATGCGATAGGAGCTCGAGGCGAGTTTAAAGGCCTCGTATCAAGTTCCACCTTGTTTCTCGTCCGTCTACCTATATCCACTTAAATCAACAAAACCAATACCCTACCCAAACAAGAGCTCAAGAGTACGCACAACAACTTACTTCGCCGTTTATATGCAGACCAACTTTTTCAGTAAGAAAAAATTGGTTGCACAAAAAATGCCACAAGACTTGAATATACCTTTGACGGCGTTGCGACGAAAAAATAAAAAATTCGATATTTAAAAGCGTTAAGTTTTAAGTATTTTCGACACGTCCCCCTAATTTTTTTATTTTCGCGCTGAGACGTTTTTAAACAAGAGGAGACAATCTTAGCTTGATACTGTGTATCATAACTTGCCAATTTAACTACAACTATCGATTAACAATGTTTTGACATACAATGTGTAGGACTGTGTCTTAAATATTTGACAGCATCTATGCGCCTAACAAGTACAACACTTCTAAAACCTAATATTGAGACAGTACGTACCGTAAGCTGCATCATATTTTTTGTATTATAAAAATAAACAGTTCTTGCACTGTTCCATACGAGGTTCATGCACTGATATTTCCATTGTAAATATTAGTTTTTTCCTCACTCCCAAAATAGGATTTGTTTGTTTACGTCTGGCGCCGAGCCAGTTCACCGACATCGCTTCCTCTTTCTCACTTTCCATTTCTGTTTCCGTCTTACCGACACAGTCACCTACTTTACTTTATCACCAAATATGTCTCGGTACATACTTCTACGCAATACATTTACCACTGTACAATTCGATTCTATGTTATTTTGAGCTAAAATAAACTACTACTTCATTAGAACTCAAAGCGATCGGTCGTCAGCTTGCGGTCTCTACACTTTATTGCATTATCTTCCTTTCTTTACTGCATACGTAACCATTTGGGTTCCCGACGAGTCGAACTCTTATTGTTTTTAAAAAACAGTGTACCTACTAGTTTTTAACATTTTCAAAGCCCAAGTTTCAGTTTTGTTTCCGTTTTGGGAGGAAATTCTGCTGTTTTTTCTACGACATTGTGATAATTAAATTGGCAAGAAGTGTTTCACTACTACACAGTGAATCGAGACAAGACAATTTCTCCGTGTAGTCATTTTCTTTGCAGTGCTCAGACAAAAAAGTGGTCACCAATTAATAACAATAAAAAAAGTTTGGGAGTACCTAAATAATATTAAGTGAGACCTACAGTCTAGTGAATCGGATCCAATTCCAAACTCTTACTTCTGCTTATTGGGTGCAACTCATAGTGCATCAGTGCACAATTAACAGTTTTCACAACATTACTGTAATTATTTGAGTGCGTATTCGACTTCCCACTGCTCGAGTGTCTGTTACCGTGTGTGCTGAATTCGTTGGACCACGACGCTCCAGCGGCCCGTTTGCCCAACTCCTGGTCAAGACACAATCCTGCGGCTGCCTTTGGATTTGGCGATTTCATCGTGATTCACTGCTTCCTTCGAATGGATAGAATTCAACCGCGAGTCCAGTCCACATGACGAATGATTCATTAATTATTCAACCATCTTCAACAGTAAATAGGCAAGGGCCTATCCTGGTATGTAACAATCAGTTTTGGTAACTTCTCTCTCTTGTCACATCTATACGACTGCATTTGGGCAATATTGGTTTTCATATTCAATCGCATCCCTAGGCAGTATAGTCTACCCTGCCTTCCTCGAGTCATTTATTCACTCCTACGTTTTACAATTCACCTTGGAGGGCGTTTAGGTAGGAGTCCAAATTTCTGATCGACGGTAGGAAACTAGTACCTTCGCCTTGAAGCAGGGATAGTATTTGCAAGAACCTCCTTCCGCATTACCAAACAATATTAACAGACAGCTACTTACGTACAGTAGAGTCAAATTCGCGTAAGCTACGTACATCCACGTACGTAGATCATTGTCCGTAATTACAGTTACCTACGTACAGTCAATTCAAATTTCCGTAGGCTATGTACGTCTACGAATCAAATTAACTGGTCTCCACAACCAGTAAACACCCACAGTACAAGCTATAACCACACGTACATTAATATGCGCCTTCACTATGCCCCAGCTTGTCCAACCGTGGGCACGCTGCTCAGGCTAGAAGACAGTTGCGATCAAACAAGGACCTCGAGTAGGACCTCGAGTAGCTCCACGGGCACTAGAGTATAAGCCCCGCTCCAGAACCAACTCGGATTCCGATCCAGCTAGGGTTGACCCCTCGCAGCCAGTACCGATACAGACAGCCGTTAGTTCATACGTGCGAAGCAAAGAAACGCACATTTGTACCTATTATTTACGAGGCTAATGCCAAAGTACATAAAAATTATGTAGAAGTAAAGCAACGCTTCAACGTCGACTTAGTCTCGTCAAACTACACAAACTCCCGACTAGAACACACGATCCAAAGTGTTTTCAATACAAACTTTACAAGTGCCGTCGCAGCCATTAATTACCATCTCCAATATTTACACTTTAAAGAAGCATATTTAGATCAACTAAAGGGTGAGGGCGATCAGTAAGACATCTCATTTACTACGAATAAATGAATTAAATTAAATTTCTTTTATTGTGCATTTTGGCAGTTACACCCACAACACAAAGTTCCCCACACAATAATTACAAAAATTGGGCTGAAATATTGATATTAATATTTACATAATGAGTTTATACTTTATACTACAGACTAAAATAGTATATTTAATATGAAAGATATTATTCTTAAAGCAGAGATTGCGTAGTTGTATGCGTCGTTTATCATTGCTGAATTGTGAAATCTTTGAGGAAACTATTCTCTATACCTTGGTTACCTATGTCGTATTAAGTTTACCCTCGCCGACCTGTAGTGAAGACAGATGAGAAGGAAGCGCTAGAAGGTTTCTGGTTTATTCATGTTACATACTTGGCATGTAGTATCGTCAACCCCCTTTCCCCCTGAATGTCCCCACCCAACGCCACCAGCTAGAATGTGTGTTGTTCTATTTATTCTGAAGATGCAACGATGCTTGCTTTGCATTCTGAGTTGGCAAATTATGCTTGCAAATTTGATAGGTAATCGAACGTCTAGGTACGCTTCTCGTCTGACGTTATTTTTAATGTCTTTATAAGCTGGAACGTTTTTCAATATTTTAATACTCTGTATATATTCTTGCCATAAGCTAGTTCTACATGTATCTAGGATTTTTCCTAAGTTTGTACTCAACATTTCTGGGCAATGCGAGACCCACACCTCTTGGAACCCTAGCTTCATCATCAAATGCTTTAAGTGTGATGCCCAATTGTACTTTACTTCGTATTGATCATACAGGTCAATCTTAAGGAGCTTGCGAAAGACAATTTTAGGAACCCTATCCTATTCCGGTATTTGTCTCGATTAAGCGCGTACGGAAGTCGTCCACTTTTTCTGGTTTAATTTTAAATTTCTTTAAAATTTTTAGATTACCTTTGGTGGTCGCTGGTGTCTTATCCGGAAAACTTAATTTCAGTTTAATTGGATTATGGTCTGATTCAATAAAGTTAAGTACCTTGAAGGAGTCGACGTTGCTTATAGATTTTCTATTTATGAATATAAGGTCGATTACACTTGCCCCTCTATTCCCATCTTCTCCTTCATTAGAGGGTAGGGCCGTGACCCCTCTAACGTTTGTGTACAGTCCAGCTTCATCTCCCTGTGTTCTATCGTTGAGTAATATAAGGTCTTGAGAGTCAGTGAGGTCGCATAGCGCACCTCCCTTTGTGTTCATTTCACCGTCTATTGAAGTTCTAATTGTATTAAGATTATTTTCCGAAGTTCAACTACTTTCCAGATACCCCTGCAACCCTACCCTTGCATTTACGTCCCCACCAAAAATTATTTTGTCGCCTGGGAATTTTATTCTAGTCCGCTTCAGAAAACCTTCCAACTCTTCCAACTCTTCGTCAAAAATAGCTAGATATTACTTGAATAACAGAAACAGATTATACAATTATTATTACTTTTTACATGGAATACTCTAGCGGCTATCATTTACTTATTTCCACACAATACTGACCAATATTTAAAGGTATTATTTTTAATAAGCAAGAGTAAGCCCCCTTTGTCTCTTCCGTGACTAGCCTGTTTAGATGCCTGTACCTGAGTTCCTTTGTAATCGGGAAATAAAGCCTCCAAATCTAGTCGGCTCGTGTCCCACGTTTTACTTGTTCCTATAACCTCGCAACTGTACATTACATTTTTATCTTCTGCGCTTAAACAAAATAGGTTTTGCAACCCGTGTACATTCCAAAAAATATATTTATGTTTGGGAAAGATTGATTAATAAAATGATTTTGAGCGGTAAATTTGGCTTTGAAAGAAGAATTTTGATTAAGATTTTGCAATTTTATACACTTAAAACTATAATAGTATTTATTTGAGGGATTTGAGTTAAGTTGTGGGTACCTGTCCTAGTCTTCGTCAGGCACCAGTCCTTTGCCTACGAGTTTGTAAGGTTTACTATCGACGGTGCACTTCTCGAATCCTTTGATTTTGAATATCTTGCCTTCACCTTTTAATTGATTTACGCACTTGATCAGCTCCTGTTTCTTGCTTTGTTTCAGTTTTGTTTTCAGGTTTTTTTTAGGTTTTCACTGACTCTGTTATTTGTGTCTTTCAGTTTTATTCCACTTTGTAGTATATCCATTGCATCTGCTGAGTTTGGTAGTTGGATGAGTATAGCTGAGGTCGTACCATCTTTAGGTGTCTTGCTCTTCAGCCGCCAGGCTGATAAGATTGCAAAGTTATTCAGTCCCATTTAGATATTGATGACTTCGCTTCTCCTAATGGGTCAGCCGTTTCATCAACACTAAATAAAATAATGCAAGCCTTATCTGACCCGTGCCCCTTATTCATTAAAGCTACTTGATTTTCGACTCTCCGTATTCTCTTTTCTTGATCCTCCAATTTGTCATTCGTTGGCTTCAACATACTTCTTATTTTGATTTCGATGCTCGATTAAATTGATTTGACCTGCTCATCTATATTTTTAAGAAGTTCACTTTTTAGTCTCGTCTCTAGCCCGTCCAGTGCTTTTCTGTTCTTGCTTTCCGTCTTCTCCATCGTCTCCACTAGTAACTTTACTAAAACAATTACTAAATTAATTTTATTGACTTACTTATACTTTTGCGTGTGTACATCCTATGCTTTGGATCCAAGAAATTTTCAACGCGTAACGGCGTATTTTATTACACCAGTCCTTTCGCCGGTCCGACACATATCTCTGAAACCCTTGATTGTTCGGATACTACACCACTAGCTTTCTCCTAAGTTAATGAAAAATTAATTTAAAACTTTCAAAAACTAGTCAAAATATTGAATTTGCAAAGGTGTGCTCGGGAAGTTCAAAAATTGTCAACTTTACTCTGTCGCAGTTTTTAGTCCCGATCTCATTCAGTACGGTAGATACTCCCCCAGCCTGCAGCAAAGCAAGCACATGCAGGTGTCCCAGTGCCACTACCAACGTCGATTCAGGCCTTGGCTCCACTGCAGCCACTAGTTTTTAATTGCCGAATTTTGACACTACGTCCGTCAGTTCCGTTGGATCAGTTGACAGTCACGAGTCTGACCCTAAAGTTGACGATGTGTTTGATAACGTTTAGTTAGAAGATACCCTCGGAGACCAATTCACACTTGAAGGCGACGACGACTTCAAAAAGACATACATAGGCACTCTTTTCGACGCCACCGCATCCGAGGAGGAGGAAGACGAACCCGAAGAGCCCAATCTAGGGCAAGATCAAAGGTCAGGTAATCAACCTCCACCCTTTCATCCTACACAAGAGCCCAATCCAGGGCAATGTCAAGGGTCAGGTGATCAACTCCTGTCCCCTCATATAACACAAGAGCCCAATCCAGGCCAAAGTCAAGGGTCAGGTGGTCAACCACCACTAAATCCGTTCCCTTCACCTCCACCGCATCAACCGACACACTTCGTCCTACCGCCAGAGCCCGCCATTATGACGTCCCAACAACAAACGCACGTGTATATCCACAATGCACAGTGGAAAAGACTAGATACTCTTCGATTAAAGATATCAGCCCACAAAACAATCACCGATGCTTTTTTCTTTACGTCAGTCGACATTGGAATACACTTACAAGATTAAACTACAATACGGCCTTTCATATCCAATCAAATGTTAAGCTGTTATTAAAACTACGTGAACACTCCCGGCGATGAAACTTAGACCCAAGTTGTCTTACCAAAACTAGACTTGGACCAGAAGATAACAGAACAGAACATGCTTGAGGATCTGTACTTTAAAGTCTGCACAGCGTTGACCAACATATCTAACGAGCTCAGCCCAATGATATCGACCAAATTAGAACGACCAAAGATCTCACTTCAAGTTTTTTCCGGCAAATACAATGAATGGATATCCTGGAGGGACCAGTTTAGTTCACTAGTGGTAACGTCTACTACGTACGCAGAAGTCGACAAGCTACGCTTACTTGTCGATGCGCTCAAATCTAGCAGTGCCATCGATAATATATCGGACTTAGAAATTGCCGCAGATAACTGGCCCATAGCATGGGCGAGGATGACTACAAGGTATTACAGCGCAAGAAAGAGCGCGCACAGCGCCATTAAACCATTGTTGTCCCTTCCAGCGGTCATATCACAGAGCGTAACAGGAATTCATAAATTATTTATTACTGTGCCTACGACGCGCGCACAGTTAAAGCAGATCAAGAAGGGAGCAGTGTATCAGGGTGTTGAAGTAGTTTTAACCAGAGTGGCTAAAATAGGGCTAAAACGAGTTTTAACCGGCTTTAATAATTTTGGGGGTTTAGCTAAAAGTGGTTAAAATAGGCTAAAACAGTTAAAATTGAATGAAATAGAGTCAAATTATCTACAAGCAATGTAACTCGGCGGTGCTTAAGTATGTCGTGCTTTTAGAGTAGTTTAACGCAGAGAATAAAATGCTCGGTTGACGTCAGATGCCTTGGCTTGTTATTGATTAGACTGCTATTCAAAAATGTCCATTCCCATTCAAAGAACGGTATACTTGCAAACAGTGCATATTTAAGTTAAAACTGACAAACTCGAAATAAGTTAATTGTTATTTACTTCATCATATCCGATTCGAATGACTGATGGGATACCTGAAATAAGTGTGGTAGAATCTAATTCATAAGAACAAATTTCCAGTGGACCACTCAAGGCGAAGGCCGGTAGAAACCAAAACTTCGAAGTTCGAAAACACAAGTTCACAAAAAGCATTCAAAACTAAATGCTCCTTATCCAAGAATATGCTTAGTGGCAGAGCAGCTAGATTAAGGCTTACCTGGGAGATTTGTTTAGCTATAAAAAAGTTATAGGAGCAATAAAGATAATGTTTTTATTTTGCATCGTAATAACTTGTTCAATGTTAATTCTTACTGAAAATGATATACCTACTTAGAGAGGCGAGTGTGTAGTATATTTGAGGTTTTCTTTAAGGTGTTAATGTAATGTTTTTATTTGCAAATGCATGAGTAACAAACTAATAAATGAGTAGACTTTACAATATTTTTGGGTTAGTTGTACGAATAAATTTACTTTTGTAAATTTCATGTGCCTCCAAAAGGTGTTTAAAACCGAAAAGTATTTAGTTGTCAGCCAATTCACATGCACTATAGATAGGTTTTTTAAATAAAAGCCAATTTTAGCCGTTTTTAGCCATTTAAGCCACTTTTAGCCATGGCCTCAATTTTAGATAGATTTCGAGGCGAAGTGGCTTTTACTACTACTCTGTCAGTGGATAAAGCTGACATTTTGTACATTGACTTTATATTTGCCAGGTTGGATTCCAAAACCATAAATGAATTTAATCAGACTCTCAAGACGAACGATATACCAACGTTTGATAAGTGTATCCCATGGACGCTCACCTGGACGTATCCAACTATCAATTTTGTGATTTGCGCTGGAATGAATCCCCAGTATAAAGGAGCCTATCAGGCGGCAATTCATAAGTGCCTCGTATCTGGACGTCGGCCTCAGCGTTTACAGGGATCCGCTAGAACTATTACACTGTCGGCGATATCTTTAATATTCTTTACCGGCTTGACATCCGCCCGTTTCGAATATACTCTTCTGCTACCATATCAACTACATCCGTGTACTACCAAGTTTGGCGCATACAAAGAAGTGCCGTCATGTAGTCGGTCTGCTTATTGGATCCATAGTCAAGCCGATGGTTCTGTCTGTTCCAGAAAGACATCCTGCAGGACCAATAAAATAGTGTCTGCAGACTCCAAGAGACCAAATCGTCTACACGATCCTCGACAAATCAGTGCTAGATCAGTTAACCAGCCCTTCCGACGTATCTGCCATCAGCGAATATACAATTAAACATTGTGGTCATTTTTGGCAAGGTTCGAAGGACGTCCCGATAGCAATATTTAAATGACAAGTGATACCGTTGTTGACGTAACATATCAAGCAAGACGCCAATCTCGCATCCATCGACTCCTATTTCTGTTGTGGGCCATGTTACAAGGAACGTTGTCAGGCAGGCAATTGTCAAGGAAACACAACTTTCTGCACGCACATTGGGTGCCCACCAACGTCACGCCAATTAACGGGTTGTTATTGTCATTATAATTCCTCTTCTGTCATTCATCAACTTCAAATAGGGGATAAGACTCTCCACCCTGACTGTTTTGGAACTATGTGTCTGCCGGTCCGAGAAGAAGACACAAGCAAACCTCAGACAATAAATGGCTGTCATGGATGTAACGTCACCTGTACCGGGAGCGGACTACTCATCCACACCCCCCCCCACCTTGTCCCTCGTCTCATTAAAGTAACCAGGAACCAGGTTCCATCTCCATTATGCCGACCTCCACCACGATTATACTGATTTTTACTGCGCCCATGGCCGCGACTTCGGGTGAGATACAAGTCGATGTATGGTTTGCTCACATCGACCATCCGGCAGTTTTCAAACTGGATTGTCCCCGTGTGCCTATTTGAACTGATTCGTTGCCATTTTTGCATTGACCGCTAAGTTAACGTAGCTTGCTACTCAGCATACCATTGGATCCTGTTCATCTCATTAGGATTAGTGATAGTCACTGGGACTATTATCTTAATTTATCTAACCAGGTTCATGATGAGCATTACATGGTATCTGTGCTGGCCCCTACGACAGTGTCTAAAAATCTACCAGCAAAGACTTCATAGAAGACGGAAACAGGCACCCACGCTTCAAGAAGAAGAAGCCGGACTTCCGTTGATCAACAAAACTTTGACAGTGTATAATCCCACAGTCGCCACGATAGGACAGACTCTTAACTTTCGGCGTCTCCCACACACCCCAAGGTTTCTCATGACCCTTCTCGTAATCAGTTTTGGGTTGCCATTAGCTTTAGGTTGCGCTAATTCAGCCTCAATGGCTGTTGGAATGAGGGAATGTGTAACGTCTGACGAAAAGACCACCTGCTTGGTAAGGATCAATACCCGGCTGGCCTTATCTGCTATTATACAACAGTCGTGTTTTAAGATCGAAAACTCTAAGAATGAGATTCTAGGTTCGCTTACCATAGAAACTAAGACAGTTGCTCTACGTTGTATGCCCTAGCCCCCCCTACTTTATTATGTGCCCAAAGCAGTCGCCAAGTGTAGTTCAAAGATAACGTGCTACAACTTGATTCCTGGTAACACTTGCCACGGAGATACCTGCAAAACGTTCGGAGTCAACGACACCATCCCGGATTTTGAGGATACAATTACTCACCTGGGATGGTCCAATTGTTCTATTATACGTGTACCTATCTGCCCCTGGATCCTGACCCGCGATTGTCGTTTTATTCGCCTTTGGATAGATAACTCTACAAACGAGGCATACGAGGTTTATAATTGCCCAGAATTCTTATTCTTTGCTACTATCAACGTTTCTACCTACATAGGAAACTCTTTAACAACTACGGTGATGGATTTGCACGCTCGCGTGTCCACAAAAATTCATGGCATAGATTATACATTAATTTTCGTGTCCACTCCCCTGGTACCACTTTTGACACATTGTATGATTGCTAAGGGCAACTTAACATCCTTGGCTGCGTGCAATCAACGGGGACAACTAGCCATGGGCACCTTGGGTGAAATTGCCTGCAACACAGAGTTAGACGCCCGTGACTTGACTACAAATTGCTAAGCGAGTGTTATTTTAATCCGTTCTCTTGTAGATTCTTCTGAGGTTCGCTGCATATTTAGCCTGGTCAACCCAAGCAAAATCATGCAAGTCCAGCCGTTACCTTTGGAAATCAACAACGGTATTCTCCTTCCACGCAAAGGGACAGTATTATTTGAAACGAGTACAGATTCCCTTTTGGAACTCCAAGTTAGCACCGAAAGCCGTCAGCTTGTAAAGACGAGCAAGGCTTCCACCTGTGACGCAACTTTCATAAAATTGGAAGATTGCTATAACTGCGTAATCTCCGCAATTATTTTTATACAAGCAAAGGTCGAGACAGGTAGCTACGTGGCAGTCCCCGAGTGTCCAACCGTCGGCTTCTTTTCCCCTCTTCGTCTCACGGACTCTTTTGATACGCAGCAAATTTACATTAAATTAAATACACCTGAAGTAGACCTGGCATGCAGGCTGCGCTGTACTAAGAACGAGATCCCACTCCGTATTCAAGGCCATCTCCACAACTTATCCCTAATCGACGTTCAGGACAACCATACTGCCGTCTCACATAATCCCATTGCTCACGATTTAAACTTCAATCTTCTATCCCTCACCGGATTTTCGTGGCCCTCCTGGATTATTCGTGGCATGATTTTTATCTGCGTCGTCCTATATTTTTTATTGCAGTCATTACTACAGTTAAGCTGATGCTCCGAAAAATGTTATGATTTTATTGGATTACAATTTGTTATTTTGCTGACGAGCCCACGGTATTTGGAACTAGACATTTATATACAAATATACATATTTCATTTTTCTGTTCTCTAATATTCTTTGATTTCCTTGTAAATCAACGCCGGCCAGTATGTCGTATTATAGAAGTTCTTGCACTGTTTCTTACGAGGTTCATGCACTGATACTTCCGTTGTAAATATTAGTTTTTTCCTCACCCCTAAATAGGATTTGTTTGTCTACTTCTGGCGCCGAGCCAGTTCACCAACATCGCTTCCTCTTTCTCACTTTACATTTCTATTAACGTCTAACCGACACAGTCACCTACTTTACCTCATAACCAAATATGTCTCAGTACATATTTCTACGCAATACATTTACCACTGTACAATTCGATTCTATGTTATTTTGAGCTACAATAAACTACTACTTCATTAGAACTCAAAGCAATCGGTCGTCAGCTTGCAGTCTCTACAATTTATTGCATTCTTTTCCTTTCTTTACTGCATACGTAACCAATATTCACATATCGTAAATCTACGTGCGCTACAAACGCAGTTATATTTTGCAGTCAGACTGTGTCGGATCTGAGTAATTTAAGGGTAAAACATTTTGCAGGTTGATTTTTGGCAGGTGCTGGTTTTAAAAAATCAGTTTTAACTTTCGGATACCTAGGACATTTAACAGAACATCTCTTCCTACTGCGTTACTCTGCTGTTAGTTTTAGAAACAGAGGTAGCAGTCTTAGGTATTTGGTACAACGTAGACTATAGTATAGGTTTTGTTTAAATTTTAGGCAAATCTATTGCAGCTATAGATTACGACTTCTTAAAAGTTCGCCAAATCATATTTATAATTTTTTCTGTCGCAACGTCTTGACCCTTAAATACTCAGGTTTGGCACAGTCCGACCCTAGCATATTACTGCGTTTCTAGCGCACTTAAGTTAACGAAATGTGAATAATGATGCAGCTTACGGTGCGTGCGGTCTAAATATTAGGTTAAAGAAGTGTTGTCCCTGTAAGGCGTACAAATTGTATGTCAGAATGTTTTAAACCGACATTTGTAGTTGACGCAGCAA
>JAQFZC010004187.1:0-16726 GCA_034695205.1 Dicyrtoma fusca | reverse complement strand
ATCTTGAAATATTTTTCATAGAATTTGGACAAATATGTAGATACATCTAGTTTTTAAATTTGTAGATGTGACTTTTAGACACATTTCTCTGAAGTTCCGAAGAGGCTAACATCTATCTTTGGCTAGTACTTCAGATTCTGCTTCTCGTATTAAGTCAGAACCCGAATCAGATGACGAAATCATCGAGACCAATTTGCTCTCCGGTGAAAATTTTGCTCAACTACAAGACAGCCGTTCTAGGGAAAGCTCCGCCGCTCCTGACCCGTCTCCAGAAGGTACCAATAATTCTGATTCTTACGAAGACGACTCGTTGAGTAATTTTTTTGTACACCCTTCGAATATTTTTGATGTGTCTCTGGACCAAGAATTAGCCGAGGCTACCAACAATTTACAGCATTGGGCCAGTTCCCCACTTCAAAGACCGATTCCAGTTAGACCCCTTACACCGGCGCCTACTCCTTTAAGTACGCCTCTGATTTATCCTGATTTATCGGCTTTGAACCGTCATTATCGGTTAGCTCCTATTCCAGAATCCTCGACTAGCCTTACTTCCTTCCGTTCCTTTCCATCTGATTCTCGCCCAATTTTAAGACCTCCTAGATTACATATCATTTCTACCCCTATTACTCGTTCCATTCAAGCCGATAAAATTTATCGTAACCTACAAAAGACCTTCCATATTTCATCGTTATTTCCTCATACTACTTCTCAATTTGATGATACATACACTTCTCATCCTCGGTCGACGATTGTTTCCCGTCCTCCTGAAATTCCTGTGCCACAGATTATTGTGACCCCGGTTTCCATGCCCGTTTTAAATTCACCACCTGGCCGTTCAAATTTTTCCAACATGACTACCCTTACTCTACCTCCCTCCATACCTATGCCCACATCTCTTATTATCACTCTTATTACCGCTAAGCTCTTTCGTGCTTTCCTAACTGAATTCTCCGAATGGGCGGCTACTCAGTCCTTAGATGACCAGCAGGAAAACGTTATTTGAAACACGCATCCACGTCACTTACTGCTCGTAGCTATTTGGAAAATCATCAGGCTGATATTCCCGATTCCGGACTTTCATTTTACGACTTCATTACTCAAGTACGTGAACATTGTCTCCTTGATAAAGTCCGTCCTAAAGCTACCATACCTGAGATTTTAGGCCAACAGCAGCAGTTATCCGAAACTGCAAGTAAGTATTTTCAACGTATTCAAAATGATTTTGGTTCATGATGGTCAAAGCTGACAGCCGAGATAGTTCTTCCGGATATGATCAAGCAATTTAGACGACCTGTTCGGCAGTTTTTGCTAAATCAAACCAAACCCACGACGTTTGACGCCTTGCAAAAATTATTGGAGGCTTATGACAAGAATGGTTCGGCCGAATTAGAATTAACGACTTCTGCATCCGCTCCCATTAATTACATTAATCAGCAGCCAGGAGAGATTGAAGCTCTGAAGAAGGCTATAGCAGACATGAGTCAGAAAATTTCGTCTCTCCTCAACAAGCCTCGTCAACCTTCGGCAGGAAATTCATCCGCTGCACGTCAACCTAATCCAAATCATGCTCATCTCACTTGCCATGGTTGGGCGAACGTTGGGTCACGTACGCCCTCAATGCCCAGAAAATCCACTTTGACAAAATACACGTGGCGGCTGTTCTAACCCTCCACGTCGCGATGGCCCTGCTTCCCAGAATACGTGGCAAAGAGGCCGGTCCCAATCTAATTCTAGGGGCCACAACAACCAATCCCACTCCGTCCAGCCCCTTATGGCTGTCGACACCGGCAGGTACCCTGCTCCATATCCACCTTATGTATGGTCTCAAGGCTTTCAGCCCATGCCTGCCCAAGGATTTCCACAGTCCTACCCGATAGTTACTATGCTTGGTGAGCACACTAGCGGCTCCAAATCCAATCAAGCTCGCTCACGGGAAAACTAGATTTGGAGAGGACCCCACGGCCAACCCCTCTCCACTACTACCATAGGCCTAACAATGATGACGAACCTTCAGCCCCAACTTCATCTGCCCCATCGCCCATACCTACCAACGCCCCTGATGCTTCGTTGACTACTACTATTCATCCCATCATTCACTACATACGTCATCATCATTCCCTTCTAATCAACAGCAATTGGACCTGTCCCGTTCTCATCAATTTATTTACTTACTAATCAATGATGAATTAACTCTAGAATTTCTAGATACGGGCTCCGGCACGAGTATAATTTCCATCGAATTATTTCGTCAATCTGGTCTGCCTAACCCACCGGACCATTCTACACGCTTAGTGGATTATTCTGGTCATGAAATATTAAACCATGGGTTCTGTGTCGTGCCTTTTACTATTAATGATGTGCAATCAACTCATTTATGCCGTATCACAGATAGACCACCACCACCTATCCTGCTTGAACGTGATTTTTGCCTGGCAACTCTCCAATATACTCCTCCCACTGGCGTACATTCTACTACTTTTAGACATGTTGAATTCTGCCCGACGTTGCCGACAGCCACAGTTAGCCTGGGGACGCCCACGGTCAACTCTACTACCCTGTCCACAACTTCTACCCGGAACTGACATCCTCTACGCCACGAAAAACCCCGCCGTCCTTTATTTCTGCACCGCCAAAGCGCGCTGGCCTGCAGTTTTCTACGGATGTGCCCCCTAACACCGATACGACTCTATTTTGCCCTTCTACGGTACCATCATTTAAGAATACAGTGAGAATTGATGAGAGCAAGAACGAAATATGGACTATTCCTGCTCGACCAGATGCCCTACAACTTGAGTCTGCAGCTCAAAGCCCTTTCCAAGAATATTTTACTTCCCCCGTTCCTAAGCCCTTACAGCTACGTGTGCACTTAGCCTGCAACACTGAGATTCCGGCTCTCTCTTACATGCATATACCGATTTATTATCGATTTTTGAATCAGCCCCCCTTAGAGGATTTTACGGCTATTACTCATGGAATCCGTGTTCTCAAGACCATTGACGTTCCCAATTTCTGCCTAGACCAGAATACCAAGTACATTATTGTATTTAACAAGAGCACTATGCCCGTTAATTTACACGCTAATCAAGTTTTAGCCACAGCCTCCGTTACGGCCGCCTCAACTATTAACCAGTACTTCGACCCCCAATTTATTAATTCTATTACTACTATTCCCACAGCTGTTAAAAAGGATCCACCCTTGAAGCGACATGCGTTAGATGCCTTTTTGGACAAGATGAAGATTTCTACCACCCTTGCTCATGAAGACCAAATTAAGTACCGCAAATTATGCGCTGAATTTCAAGACATTTTTATGAAGCCTGGAGGAACACCTGGTCTCTGGCCTGGAGGCAAATTCACCATCGACACTGGCACTTCCGCTCCAGTACAATGCCGTCCACACACCCTTTCAGCATGACCTCATTGAGATCGAAGTCCAGAAGTTACTCGCCCAAGCATTAATTCGTGAATCCACATCAAATTGGCGTGCGCCGAGCTTCATCATTCCAAAGAAAGAAGACATACCAGGAGTCCCTAACTACCGATTGGTGTGCGACTATCGTGCGCTTAATACTGTTACTAAGAAATTAGCTTTTCCGAAACCGTCAATTGATTCTATTTTATATCGTGTAAGAGGGACGTCTATTTTCTCTACCTTGGATTTTGAATCTGGCTACAACCAAGTGGAAATTAATGAAGAAAGCTTTCCTAAGACCGCATTTCAGACGAGGACCAATCTATATGAGTCCACACGCGTCAATTTTGGCTTACGTTTAGCGCCAGCTTTCTATACGTCAATGATAGCCAAGATATTTCGAGGATTATTATACACCCGTTTGCTGGCCTACATAGATGACCTCATAGTTCCTTTGCCCCATGTTGAAGACAACATTGCCAAACTTCGAGTCGTTTTCCAACGCATTCGTGAGAATCATCTGAAACTCAAACCTGGCAAGTGCCACCTGGGTCAACATGAAGTTATCTGCCTCGGCTTTAAGGTAAATCAACAGGATTTGCATCCAAATGAAAAATTAGTCTCGGCGATTCAAGAATTACCTCAACCTATTACCGTTAAGGGTCTACAACGCTTTTTAGGCACTACTGGTTTTTTCCGGCGCTTTATTAAAAGCTATGCCAAGATTGCTGAACCACTAACAGCTCTCCTTTCTAAGAACATTCCTTTCCGATGGTCCGATGCCTGCAAAGCGGCCTTTACAGAATTAAAGTCCTGCCTCACCAAACACCCAGTTTTAGCGCATTTAGATCCGAGTCGTGAAACCTGCCTAAGAACAGACGCGTCTAAACGCGGACTGGGCGCCACTCTACTCCAAATCCACATCATTGATGGTCACCGCCGGGAGAAAGTTGTTGCATATATTTCCAAACGCGTAACCCCCAAATGATCAAATATGACGCCACTGAATTGGAACTAACTGCTATTGTTTGGGCAGTGAAGCGCCTTGCTCAATTTTTAAAAGGACTTGAGTTCTGCGTTGAAACCGACCATGCCTGCATTAAGTCCTTATTACGATCCAAGAAGTCGGACATGTCGCCGAAGCTCCACCGCATGGCGCTCACGTTGAGAGAATATAATATCAAGCAAATCAAACATATTCCCGGGAAGCAAAATATTGTGGCTGATTATCTCTCCCGCCATCCTACTTCTCCGTATAACTCAGACAACGCTGACCTGACTGACCTGCCCACCTATCAAATCTCCGCCTCGGAAACCGAATTTCGAGCCGAACAGTTGCGGGATCTTGCCCTCAAGTCAATCATTGATACCATGGAAGCAAGCAAGCTTGACCACCCCTTAAGAGACCGCTATCATTTAAGTCACGGTATTCTCTATTTTCATCACATCATGGACCCGCATAAAGACCACCTAGTCGTTCCTACCTCTTGGAAAACGAGAATTTGCGAAGAGATGCACAGCAGTCCCTTATCAGGCGCTCATCTTGGATTAACTAAGACATTCTGCAAGATCGCTTAACGTTTTTATTTGCAGAAAATGAAATCTGATGTTAAAAATTATGTCGCCTCCTGCCTAAATTGCCAGCTGGCAAAGATTCCACGCCAGAAACCAGCAGGGAAGTTATGCTTTATTTCTGTTCCTTTAAAAATATTTGAACGCATCCAAATTAATTTCTTTGGACCAGTTACTTCTTCTGACAGTCAAAATCGCTACATCCTGACTGTTTCGGACTACCTTTCCAAATGGATTATTTCGGAAGCTACGGGTGACTGTACTGCTCGAACCACCGTTCGTTTCCTTCTACGGGAAGTTATTTCAAAGTTCAGCGTCCCTAAAATTATCCAGAGCGATAGGGGTCTTCGCTTTTGTAACGCCCTCATAAATGAACTGACCACGCTTATGGGCTCTCAGCATCTGCTTTCTACTTCAGTTCACCCTTCCACGCAGGGGATTGTTGAGCAATGCCATGGAACTCTTGCTGATTGCCTTAAAATGTACTGCTCTGCCAATTTTAGAGACTGGGATGATCAACTACCAGCCATCACCTTTGCATTGAATAGCAGTCGCCATTCCACTACTGGATTTTCTCCCTATTTTCTGCTGTTTGGACAAGAGGCCACCCTGCCCTTAGACGTCGAGCTACCTACGTTGCAGCCCTACGCTTATGACGTCCACCAAGCCTTACTAGAAGCAAGAAAAATGGCTAAACTGGCGATAGAAAATAAACATCGAGAATATGCTCGCCGCTACGATAAAACTAGAAGAATTCTCGAATTTGAAGTTGGAGATCCGGTGCTTCTCCGAAACCATCATCAAAAACGCGGCGTGTCAAAGAAGTTAACAATGCCCTTTAAAGGACCGGTTGAAATTGTGGCAAAATTGCCGAATAACACAGATCGTGTAGAAGTAGGAAGACGCGGGCGTCTGCTAACCGACACCGACAACATCTGTCGCATGAAGCCCTATATTCCGCGGCACGTGGCACCTCCCACTCTACCTACCGCTGACCCAGCGGAGCCATCAACTCCCCTTTCAGATGCTCAAAACGACCAGCCCCCTGATGGTCCGTTATATCTCCATCCATATGTCCAACCGGACCTGACCCAATAAGACTCTGAAACTCCCATGCAAGACGAGATAGAGGAAGCTGACTTACTACCGTTACTTGAAGATAAAACTCAAGTTCTGGACATTCCTCTCACTCCCCCAAATCAACCGCCTAGTTCCGGATAAAACTTATCTACCCCTCGTCAAATGCCGTCGTTATTACCAGCCGTCACCCCTCAAAAACGAAAACGTGGACGACCGCTTGGTTCAAGAAATTTTATTCCGACCGCACCGGACACACCCATAATCCGACGAACCGGAACTAAATACAATCTACGCTCCAGAAATTTGAGTCTCTAATATTTTTAATTATTTCTCTCTTTAGGTTAATTTAATTTTATTTACGTTTATTTTCAAATTAGTTAAAATTCCACATTCGGTTAGTCTAGTTCTTTGAATTTTTGGTAGTCTTTAAATTTAGTCGTTCCATTGTTGGACGTAGGTTTAATTCTCTTTCTTTAGGTTTATTTTTCATTCATTTCAAACACATTCGTCATTCAAACACATACCCGTTTTCTAAATTCGAAAAGTAATTCCAGAATAAATCTGGGTTTCCCTTTTAATGAGCAATTCTAACGTGCCCTATGGCCACTCAAACAAAATTCATTTCCAATTTATCTTATTTCTATTAATTAATTTTGTCTATTTTTGACTTTAGATGCCTTATGCTAATTTTTGATGCCCTAGTTTAATTTATTTTGTCGTCTTTCAGTAGTTTACTAGTAATTATACACCCTGCCTATTATACATACGGTGGACTTTGGTAACACAAAGCCTTGATGTCATCATCTTCTGTTTTCAGGCGATGATTCCATCTCGGACCCTACCTGGATGCTAAGATAAAATTAAACGCTATGCATCCCTAAGCTTCCTGCTTCCGCCTTTTCTAGTTGTGCAGAACTATCAGCAAACAAGAATTTCCCCATTATTTCATTCAAATTAAATCTCATGCTTTATTTTTAATTAATTTGTCTTATCTAGCCATTTTCGTGGTAGGCGCATCGTGTTCACGCTGGCCCCTCTCCTTGTTTCACATTGGTATTTTTTATTAATTGGTTTTATTCAGCCGTTTTTGTTGTATTGGCCTCGTGTTCACGATTGCCCGTTTCTTTGTATTGTATGACTTATTTTATATTAATTTATCTTCTCCCACCGTTTCTGTTGTAGGGGCCACGTGTTTACGTAGCCCATCTCTTTATCTCAACAATAAGGTTTTTTAATTAATCTTCCTTCATGCGACGTGGTTTGCTCCAGGTTGTGCCCTGCGGATCCGACTGACACGAAAAACCCTCCATATCGGTGACGTCATCCTCCGTCCAGTCCATGCACTCAACAAATTATTACAAAATTATAACATTAGTTTTGGGTTCTTTTTAAGCGTGTATGTTTTATGTAATTGGTAAAATCGAATTCTCCGTCTTTTTCTATGTATTTCAAGTGCTTGTGCACTCTTGGAATCTCAAAATTATAAATTTTCAAAGTCTACCTACGTCGTGTATGTTTACCATTGACGACTTTTACTACTTTTCAAAAAACACCCAAAAATACTACTAATTCCATTCTGACTGCTACTACTGTTATTGATAGTCCTTGCTAATTACCTATAGGATATTTTTATGAGAGTAATTTGGTTGTTTGTATTCAAATTCTTTCAAATGAATTCAAAAACTTACGTTTCTGCTTCAGTCACCAGCTTGAAGGACATGGACTTCGCAATGAACACGAAGTTAAAAACTTCCACGTCACTAGGATTTTCCGCGCGCCCCTCCTCCTCGGCTCCACTCTATTCTTCTGCTCATTCACTCTATTTCTTTGAATTTTTAATCGTAGTGCATGCGCTCTAGTTAATTTTAATTAGTTTTTAATTAGGTAATACCTATGTAGGTACCTAGGGGTTACCACATCCTAATAATTTTCCTTTAGTTTAATTTTAATTCATTTTCTTTTATTTTGTTTTTGTTTTATTTTTAATTTTAATTTACTTTTAGTTTACTTTTCATTTTAATTTTATTGACCAGGAGGTCAATTCTCCGTATGGGTGGCTACTGTTAAGGTTATATACATACAGCCTCCCATCACCACCTCCTCGGCCAGCATCTCTGTACTGAGTACAGGAGCAGCCCATAATTAGTTACACTCATTCCTGATCATTTGATCAGTAAACACTAATAAACTGGCTCTACAGCCCATTGTCATTGGCAACCAAGTCCAGCACTCAACTACCAGCACATTATTGCACCCACACACTCTCACACACACCTCTCGCAAGCAAAGCATAATAACCCCATTTATCCCATACTTCACACTATCTTTTGTAATTTGACCGGATTTACCCCGGCTATCTTTAGAGACCGGCCATCTTTGTAAGTTTTACGGTATTAAGAAGCTAAAAAAGGAAAGTGCTCCATGGATAAAAGAAAGATAAAACATCAACGAAAGATAATCATAATTTTATTTACAGTGTTAAGAATTTAAAACCTTAATTTACGCAATAAATCATCCAAAGCCTCTACTTACAGTTTAGAACATACAAAACCTCTACTTATAGTATAAAACAAGCAAAGACTCTAAGTAGGTATGTACTAATGTCTAAATAGTATTTCAATGAAATGATTGAGGGGATAGTAGAATTCCTATACCTTTCCCTCGTACATTTAGCCATTCTATATCTCATGTTGTTCCTACAAGGTCTACTACTACATCTCACAAACGATATTAACCAAGTCGATTATCTTTCAGATTTAATTATTAATTTTCCGTTTAGCAAAAATGTTTTATATCGATTTTCAGTGGGAGTGATACACTTTGATATAAAAAAAATCTCGATTAAATACTGTAAAATGTGCAAAGGGGTACGACCTAAATGTAGAAAACCTCATCTGGAGAGAGGAGGTGTCGAAAATCGGAAAATTGTTTTTACGGTATTTGTACAGGCTTTACACTACGTAATGGTATCCTACTTGTCTTGTAGGTACATATAACCTATACTCATGGTGAGCGCAAACTGCGGAGATACTGGCTACTGATTATTGACTGCTTCTTTATGTGCGTCTGCTGAAGGGAAGTAGAAGGGAGATGGCTGGTGAAACTGTAAATCCGGGTGAACTTGCGCAATGTCTTTTTATGTGGAATACGATTAAACCTGAATGAATGTATGTACATGCAGGAAAAGAAACATTTTGCAGGAGCTATGTGTAGGTTGTAACTACAGCGACAGCATAGCTCTCATTAAAATACATTTTTAAAGTTAGCTATAGGGATTTAGATGTATAGGATACAAGGATTTGGTGTGTATAAATATATTAAGAGATTTTGCTTTTATCTTCGTTTTTATCAACTCTTCGTCTAACATTGAAAGCTAATATTGTAGCTGTAATTTGGCTGGTCTTGTTGTAAATTCAAATGCATTTAGCACAACGTAAATGGATTCATAATTGCGAGTCTGTGAAAGTTTTGAGACTGTCATTGTGGATTCATAATTGCGTGTCTGTGAAAGTTTTGAGACTGTCATTGTGGATTTATAATTGCGTGTCTGTGAAAGTTTTGAGACTGTCATTGTGGAATTAAATTCACCTCGTTTGGTTGGCGTTAAATAAGAACGAGGTCCGAGACAGAACATATCGAGGTGGCACAAAAAGTAACGCGACGGCGACAACTAACAGCTACGTACTGACGCCCTACAGCCGTCGTTCCATGTTGCTGGATGATATGTATTCTAATATCTTTAATGTACTTTCGATAATAAAGACAAGGACCAAATAAGTATTGGCTTCAACGTGTCAAGAAATAAAAACAAGAATTATCAAAATCAATACTGAAAGTTACAAAAAGAACAAGAAAACCGTTATTGTTGCTGCGTATATCTGTATTTACAATCACTGAAGTCTCATTCGTCCCACTGCCGAACATGGATTTCCGTATGGTATAAAATGAATCAATTTCGCACATTTCGGACCATTCTTCTCAGTGCAAGTTTATTTGGTCTGGGAATCCTGACAACTCTCATAGTCATCTCATCGCGACAGGGACAGGACGCCGTTGACATTTGTGAGTTCCGTGATTCAGCATTTTCATATCAGCAACAGCAACTTCAGCAATTACAGAACCAGCAGCACAAATCATCATTTCGGCAACAACAACAACGTGAAAACGTAGTTGACTCATCAAATAAGAATATTATCAGTCCACTTGCTGATGCTCCCGCTGTCGACAGAAGTATAAGTACGGCTAATGGTGTTATCGCATACTACCCTACTAATAACATTATTAATGACTATCAAAGACCACCCCCATCACAATTCACTCAGTGGTTTACACACAAATCAGTGCGAAATAAAAATGACTCTAAAGCAATCGAAGCTTCGGCCGCTGCTATCCCTCCCGCCGGAAAAGCAGAACAAGCAGAATATATTAAGTTGGATCGAAAAGCCAGTGCAAATAAGCTTCAGCTTCCTTTTGCATCCTGGGTGCCGACACTGCCGACGAATCTCATTTACGTAGTGACTCCCACCTACAATCGCCCTGAGCAAATACCGGAGTTAACAAGATTAGCACAGGCATTATTGCATGTGAATAGTTTTGTGCACTGGGTAGTTGTAGAGGACACTGAGAAACAAATGCCAGGTTTAGAGCACTTTTTAAACAGATTCAATTTAAATTTTAGTTTATTAAAATCTGTGAAGCCCAATGTTTTCAATAAAGTTGTGGGGAAACCACGGGGTGTGGGCGGACGAAGAGCTGCTTTAGAATGGCTTCGATTTCATCAGTTCTCGGGCATTGTGTATTTCGCTGATGATGATAATACCTATGATAGTGAAATTTTCCGGCAGGTGAGACGAAAAAATCAAAAGGTCTTGTAAAAATACATTTATTGTATCTTGAAAATTTTCATTACATAAAAACTTTAAACAATCGCCAGCAATGCTGATACTAATAAGCATCGGAAATGTAGTATCAAGTGTCCTTAAAATTTAATTCAAAGAAGTTCGACCTTTTGTATGCAGTAAGTTATATTTGGATTTTGATCCCAATAGTTAGGGGAAAAATTGCGTGTTAAATCCCATTTAATTTATCACAGTCATACCATCAAAATAAAATGACTTTTTTCCTACTTACAACCAAAAAGTTGCGTCAAATGTGATGTTTAAAGTGATACCCTCATCCATGTATGGATATGCCTATAAAAACTCTGGGTGAATCCTGGAGAGGGCAGGTCGAGAAGAATCATTTTTAGAAGGGATGGCTTTGCAGCGGACCTGACGTAAGACTAGGATGAAATAGTACTAGGTTGTGATTCCTGCTCGACAAATTATGACAAGGAAAAACAAGGGGCGCCGCCCCTTGTTTTTATCTTGTTACTGGTCGTTACAGACAAGTATGTAGCTACAGTACAGACAAGTAGCTATGGACAACTTTAAACTAATCGCATGTTGAGTGCGTCAAGTCATGCTATGGACTACCAGAGCTATACTCCAGTTAAGACTAACATTTAAGCGTAAAAGTTTGATTTTGGTGTTTTTTTAAGCTTTCGAAAAAACACAACCGTACTCAAAAAGTAAAAGTGCATCTGTAATCTATTCTTCGTTTCCCTTAAAATGGTGTATTACACGGTAAAATTCAAGTGGGGGCTTCACGCCACTTGGTTGCACATTTTCAGTTTTCTCAAAAACCGATTTTGCGACCGGTCACTCAAGCCCAAACGAGTACCGTCAATGTACCGTTGGAAACTCATGTGGAATAGAAGCTATACATAATACTCAAAAAATACATTGAATTTTAGTCCAGGATCTGTGCATACGAATTTGGTTTTTTAATGTTTTTTCAATTGTTCCCGAAGAAATTCAAAAGCTGAATTAAAAAAATAACTCCAGATCAGTAATAAGCTCGTCATTTCCGTCAAAATGGACTAGGTAGTTCACTATTATATTTGGCCATCCCGCTATCAGTTTAAGAAAATAGTTTTTTGCATGAAATTAAACCAATACTTTAGTA
Source organism: Dicyrtoma fusca (assembly GCA_034695205.1). Taxonomy (NCBI): domain Eukaryota; kingdom Metazoa; phylum Arthropoda; class Collembola; order Symphypleona; family Dicyrtomidae; genus Dicyrtoma; species Dicyrtoma fusca. Next base: position 4,656 of record JAQFZC010004187.1, on the reverse strand, counting down.
ATGACAAAGTAGGGCTGTCAGACAGTAGGGGAGCCAGTATTTACTCAAACTGTCCCGGATTCAAGGTCGGCGTCTCGTGTCCCGGCTAGGGTAATCCGGCACGCGATATGTCACGGTTTCGAGTAAATTCAAAATAATAAGGGGAATAATGAATAATCTACTTCTTTTTGGCAATTTTGCTTGTACATGTAAATAGATTTACTCCTTGAAAAATGACAGAAGCGCTGCTTACTCTTAATTTTAAGCTAACAACAAGGTTTATACGGTTTTAAATGGAAAGCCAAACTTATTTTTTTGCAAACGCCATGAGATGCATTTAGCAATGGAATATGCTAGTGAGCTGTGGGTTGTGTTTTACGTGGGGTCAAAGTGCTTAATCATGGCAGGGTACATCAAACTAAAAGTTTCAACGGGCACAACTTGCAAACAAATGATGACAGGATTACAAGGTAGACTATTGTGAATCCGGACGTTCTGTTTTATCTAAAACACAATACTTGTAATATTTAATTAAAAATTCTATATACTACATACAAAATATATAATTATTTTTAATTCAAGAAAAGTTTGGAAGAATTGGACCTTTGAGGTCAACGGAGGTCAAATTTTTGCTTCTACTTATCCGAACAATATAAATATGTATATTGTATAGTTTTTTCACTCTAAAAATTTCGGTGTATCGCACAAAAATATCAGAATCAGAGCTCAGTATGCCTGTGCTATGCCACACTTAGGTACTCGTACCCTACGTACTATAGTTTGCTATCTTAGTGCCAAAGGATTTAGTTTAATGTAGTAAAATTATCTTAAGGTAAACAATGTCCTTTGTCACAACTAAATGTAACTGAAATTCTTGATGACTTAAAACACATCACTATTTAAACAAAACAAAAGTAAAAACAAGATTAAAATGTTATATTTTATCACTTATCCGTTATCACATCACTCACACACATACCTACTAAAAAACATGTACATGATTAGTTATTTAGTGACTAAGAGAGAAAGACTAACTTTATTATTCAAAACAAAGTTGACACTGTCCTCCAACGAGGATAGCCCAGTTAATATTTTAACCTAATTTATTGCAGTTTTTCGCTGCAATTATTGCTCACAAGCATCTCACGTCTCACAGGCTTAGGAAAAAATGACCCGGAATCGAAGTTTAAGAAAAGGATGTTTTTGAAAATGTCCTGGAATTGAATGTTAAAAATCTGACTCCAATATGACAAAGGGGTCATCGGGTTCTTAAATTCATTAATTTTGGATTACGTCATTTGTAGCACACCGCACCGGCATTTTGGCACCCAATGCTGCCCTCCAAAATTCTTTATAGCTGGTACTGTAAATTCTCTAATAACTCCCCAGTCAGTGCGTTGCTTCACCGAATAACTCCCCAGTCTCTTATAACTCCACAGTCAGTGCGTTGCTTCATTGAATAACTTCCCAAATACCTAATAACAAAGGTGCCGTAAAACTCCGAATAATTCCCCGAGGAAATATTTGCTGAGGCGACGTGTTATCTCCCGGAAATTATACGGGCCGGGAAATAATACGAGGAGGGTAATTTTGGTTTTTTGAAAAATATAATTCAAAAAAGCAGTGTTCTAACGACTTATGACAATGAGTAATTAAAGTTTTTTTTAGTTTATTGAGATCAACTTAAATACTACATAATTTAATTAGCCTTGCATTGCTTGCCCGTGGCTTGGACTGGTGTATATCTGAAAATACTTCAAATAATGTGCCAGGGAATTATTCATAGCGAGGAATTATTTACTGAGACAGACAGGCATCGACCCCCCAGGAATTATACGGGTCAGGGAATTATACGGGTCAGGGAATAATACGGGTAGGGAAATTATACAGTGTTTTTATGGTATCTACTATTTGACTCCTGCATATGTAACTACTAACCTATATATTGTTATGGTGGAGTAGACTTGAGGTAGTAGGTAGTACAGGATACAATAAGGGAGCAAACACAAATGACGTCATGCAATCATGCTCAAAAAAACTACCTACCTACCCGTTAAGTCACTTTTTCAACATTTTGGTAAATAGGGGAGTTAAAAGCATACCTACCCAAATAGTAACGTCATTTGTGTTTGCTCCCTAATAATATTTATTCAGAGAGTAAAGGGTAGGACAAGCTTCGTATTTAAGAGTTAGGAACCAAGTGACCAGGACTTAATTTTATAATTCAAGTCCCTTCACTATTTCTACTTTTCATCACAATAGCTAGTAGAAATTAATATTTAGAATAATCTAGCTGCACTCTCTTCAGCCGTTTTACGTCTTTGCATTACTCTCTTACTGAATTCAGTTTCCGTCTTAATTTTGTTTCTTTTATTTATTTATTAATTAGCTTTATTAAAGTATCAGGTAGTACAGTGCATGGCATTGTTTTCCCACAACGGATACTATTTATCGAATACAATATGAATTTAGAACACAGAAAGATAAATTAGTCAAAATAAAAAAATTAGTCCAAAGCTATACATACTACGGGAGATAAAAGAAGTTATTATTACCTACCCTCTCATATACAATTTGTTTACATAAGGCCTTTTTAAAGCAATCAACACTAACATCCATATTGCTGAGCAAAATGTGAATTAATATTTATTTCAATATTTATTTTGAAACTGGGTGGGTGTTGCCATCTACAGAAATTTGTGTATTATTATTGTTCTGAATCATTCTGATTATTTCTGTTTATTCATGATTTTTCCTGATCCTTTAGTATGTACCTACTATTTTATGTTGTCAGTGGAGTAGGTACTTTGAATGTAAGATTTAAGGAAAAAGTGAGAACTTCTTTGTGTTTGTAAGTACGTAGTTGTTCGTCCGTCTCTTAGCACTAATGTGCAGTGTAGAGTAGAAGAGATGGATTTTTTCTTTGTTAGTTTTTAGTCGCATCAAGGGACAGAGAGAGACGAGACTGGAAATTGACTGTTCCCGAAATTTAGGATTAATTTAAAGTAATAGTGCTCATAATTGACCTTTGGTGACCTGACACGGTCACCCGAACTTTGTAAAGTGAAAGAGTGAGTATTTGTAATAAAGGTACTTTATTTATTATTAATTTTTAATCCTTTTGACTGTGTTCTTGCGACTCCCATGGTTGACAGCCATGGTCATTATTTCTGCATTTCCTTTGTTAGAGAAAAGTGCATCAAAATAGAACCCTGATTTAATTGATAGTCTTAAATTAGTTTTTGTTGAATAATTAAAGTGTTGCCTATTTACACGGCAATAACAATCCAGATCATTACAAATATTATCAGAACGTGCGTTCCACCACCCAAGTGCTGTGTATTCAAAGGAACGAGTATAAGAAGCAGATTTATGATTATAGGATATAACCATACTATAGGGTTTACTGCTACTCCTCGTTCTGCCTGCCGTACCTACCACACACAATTTATCTAGGAATTTAACATTACATTTCCTTTGCAGGTATTTAAATGTAAACATTATAGAGTAGTACCAAATTCTTTCCTTAACAGATAAGAGATTAATTAGTTTAATTTATTAGTTCTAAAAGATCTCTTTCCAATACATATTTTGTATAATAGCTATTGCGTACATAGTTATTTAATTTATTTATGTGTGACTGCAAGGGCTGTATATCAGTATTATTAACTACACCCCAAATGGGTAGGCCATAGTCCACAATAGCTACTACAAATGATTTGAGATAAAGGCAAAAAGTAGGGAAGTTAGTATAGGGTTATAGCCTATTTACAACACCAATAGCAGTAGTCATTCGTTTTCTGACATAGTGATAGTGCTCTTGGAAATTTAGATTAGCATCAATGATAATACCTAGGTATCGAAATGTGTACACTCTTTCGATTTCTGTCCCGTCGCACACAATCTTAAATTCCTCATCAACAGTTTCATTTGCCTTGTGAAATAGCATGCATTTTGCCTTGTTAATGGTTATCTTCATGCCTATAGATTTAAACCAAGTTGAGAGTAGCAAAAGACAGTTGTTCACAGCATAGCACGAGTCACTAATGGTTTTACGACTTGCATACAATACCTGTTAATACCAAGTCATGGGCATATAATACATAATAAATAGGTGTTCAATTATTTTAAACATTGGGTCGATATATATTATAAATTAAAGTGGGCCTAGAATTAAATCTTGAGTTACGCCTGCTTTAACATCAAAAAATTCAGAATCATAATATCCGAGACTAATACTAAAATGCCTGTCTTGTAAATAGATAATTAACAATTTTAGCATATTGCTACTTATACCACAAACGTCACGCAGGCATAGAATAAGTCGACCATGCGGGACAGTATCGAAGGCTTTAGCCAAGTCTGTAAATACTGCCAATGTTCAACCACACTTGATATCCAACCAGCGAAACGCGTCTGCAGTGAGTTTAAGTATGGCAGTAAAACAGGAACGTTGTCTTTGGAATCCATGTTGATTACCGATTTACAGCTTACATACAATGCTAGATCATCCGCATACAGTACATACGAAATTATTGAATCAATAATAGTGTACATAGGATCAATGTATAGAATGAATAATAAAGGGCCAAGAATGGATCCCTGTGGCACACCAGCAGTAATCTGAAAATATTCAGATTCAAAATCTCCAAGATCAATATTGAACTGCCTATTACT
>JAQFZC010004186.1:0-16727 GCA_034695205.1 Dicyrtoma fusca | reverse complement strand
TAATTCTATAAATTACCTTTTTCAAAACGGTCAAAACTAGTAAATACCACTTTTTCAAAACGGTCAAAACTAGTAAAATACATTTTTTCAAAATGGTCAAAACTAGTAAATACCACTTTTTCAAAACGATCAAAACTAGTAAATACCACTTTTTCAAAACGATCAAAACTAGTAAATACCACTTTTTCAAAACGATCAAAACTAGGAAATACCACTTTTAAAAGGTCAGAAAACTGGAAGTTACCGTTTTCAAATGGTCAAAACTAGAAATTCTCCTTTTTAAAAAACATTCAAAACTAAATAATATTACCGTTTCGAAAAGGTTAAGCAGGTTTTTATATTTCAAAAATGGCCTCTATAAAATATATTTTGTAAAAAAATAGACGTTTTTACCAGCAATACCTACGCAAACGTACGTAAATAGATATTTTAAAATTGGGTTTTATATAAAAAAAAATATTTTAAACTTTAGAAGTGTAGGTTTTTCAAAATAAATCTTTAACATTTTATTTTAATAGTAATAATAAATCTTACAGTAAACTAATCGGGTATTCACGGTAGAAAATAGATAGCTTCCTTTGAGCCTTGCATAGTTATGGATGATGAAAGGACGTCATTTAGCTGAACTTCCTCCTACCCTACTCCCAAATACCTTCCCATTACAGCTCCAGAGCGACAGGGCCCTTGCAAAAATGACATCATTTTCTTTATTTCTCTGTCGAAACACTTTGACACACATAAACAAACCTACATGGACATCACAAACAAAGTTACTTCCAAGGCCAGCAAAGCATATATACATATATACCTACCAATATAATAAAAAATCCCAGGGATACACAATTTCCATTCCAGCAAAAAGAAAGCAAAGAAAGTCGATTTTTTTTTGGGAAAGCAGAGGAAATGTGAGGGAAGTACGAGTGAAACACAATAGAAAGCGGAATGCAGAGCAAGTTTTGCCGATAACATCTTTGTCTCTCGTAGAAATAAATGGACGTCGCTCTATCTCACCCGCGCCCTACAAAAATACAATCAAATCACGCAGCGTTTCTAGCTTACTGGAAAACAGTGGCCGTGACCAGGGCCACTCCGCTGTAGTAAACCTACCTACCTTTTTAAATCAATTATTAATTTTTTGAGGAAATATTTTCCAAACTAATCCCATTTAAAAGTAGAGTTTAACCTTTTCAAAACGGTAACATCATTGGTTTTGACTGTTTTTGAAAAAACGTGATTTCTTGTTTTGATCGTTTGGAAAGTGTGTTATTTACTAGTTTTGATTGTTTTTGAAAAAGTGTTATTTACTAGTTTTGACCTTTTTGAAAAAGTGTTATTTACTAGTTTTGATTGTTTTTGAAAAAGTGCTATTTACTAGTTTTGACCTTTTTGAAAAAGTGTTGTGTACTAGTTTCAACCTTTTAAAAAAGTCAATTTATAGAATTAAAGGCTTTTGTAAAGCATGCTTTCCATAGTTTGCCAGTTGCGAATAGGTTAAGGAAAGATTTTAGAAAGATTTCATTGTAAGCTTTTACAACATTTTTTTGTAATTTAAAAAAATCCTCATTCTTGGCCTATTAACTAGCTACGCTCCTGCTTCCACAAAGTTAAGAACAGATCCAGCTGTGCTTCCTTTCTCCTACTTTCTCCTTGTTAAATTAATGCTGAGAGTTTCTCACTCAAGACAGACGTGGAGGGTGTGCATAAATTACCTTTGCACTCACTAATTTTCCTATCCAAACAAAATCAAGTTTTTAGTATAAACTTATTTAAAAAATACCACATGCCTGGAGAAATATCCGAAATTTAAAAACCTCTTGATTGTAATTTATAGGCAGCCCCTTTCCCAGAGTTTTTCGTATCTGCTTCCTTGAGAATTACTTTTTGAGATTTTCTCTTTGTTCAGATCTTCTGAGGACGGAGTGGTCATTAGTAGTCACACGTGGTTCTACTTACGAATCTGTAGCTTTCTCTTTCTGCAGATTCCCACAGCCAGTCGTGTGGCTTCTTTGGTTTGGGGAGGGGGGGGAGGCAAAATCCAAAATGGAAAATGTGTCTTTAGGTCTTCAAAGTTGTAAATTCCATGGCTTCACTCTCTCGCTTAAAATTTGGCTCATTTTGGAAAGTTTAATCTTCTCTTTAAGGACAGAAATCAATGCTTCTTTTCTAATCTTCAGGGACTTTCTCTCCTAATTTCAATATCTGGATTCCATTTGTACAGTCTTTGTCACAATTTATTCAAGCCTCTTTCTTGGGATTTTCTCACAAACTTTGTTATACTTAAAGCCTTATTTAAATGCGCCGTCGCTTTTACTCTGCAAGAGGATTTGGGATGATAGATAGATGGGTGAAAGTAGGCTAAATTGGGGGATAAAAGATATTTTTCCCAGTAATGTTCAACTTGAAGAAAAATGAAATAAAAATGAATGGAAGAGAGAAACTTAAAAAAAATTATTACCAATAAAGCTTACAGAGGGAAATAAAAAAATAGAAACCTACATAAAAAACCGTAAAGGGAAAGAAAAAAATTATTCAAGAAAAATATGGTAGAGTATGGAAAATATAAAAATTTAATACCAAAGGCTCATATATTCTTCATAAAAAGTTATTTATAAGCCTCTCAAATTTTAAAGCTTCGCTTTGTGTCTGTATTGGAAGGAAAAGGAAAAAAAGAGAAAGCAAGAACACACACAAATAAAAATGCAAAAATTTCGTAGCAGAAGGGAAAGTGAAAGGAGAAAGTAAATGTGTGTATGTAATTCTCTCAACAAAAAAGTAAGCCACCACCGCTAATATTTATTCCATGGCTATTATGCATAATTGAATTAAGTGAAACAAAAAATTAAATGCTGGTGGGTGAAAGTGAAAGTTGTTTCGTCTATAATTTACATGCTTTTTACAAGAAGAAACACAAAAAATTCTTTCAAATGGAGCAAATCCTCTACCACAGTATACGATACACATCTCTGAGTTATATAGAAAAAAATAAAAGGAGAAAAACGGGAGAAAGTGGAAAGATTAAGGAAAGAAAGAAAGCAGAGGGACGGAGAAAAACAGATTAATATGCAATGCATTGTACTATGCGTATATATTTGTATGTGTAAAAGTAACCAACCACCCAACGCTTCCAGAATAAAAAAATTTGGGATGATAAAAGAAAGCTGAGAGAAAGCATACATATTTCAACCAAAAGCTTCCCCTGGGCAGGAAGAAAGGGAAAGTAAGCACCACATGAAATAGTAAAGAAACTATGCTCTTGGACAATAAAAGCAAATAAAACAGACCAACACATACACAAAAAAAGACAAAATAAATGTAAAATATTTCCTCCAATATATTCCATTTTTAGCCTGTTTTAAGTGAAAGCAAAACTTGTATGTATTTTCTAAAAGCTTTTTATTACAAAATCGGTTTTGAATACTATACATATGCACACGTACGAACTTTTGAGAAAGTTTCTTGGCAAATTCGATAGTGCTTTCTTTTCAGTGTCGTCACATACACGTTTCTACTTCCTATTACTTTCTCTAAGAGCCCAAGTAGACTCACATTACCTAATCGAAAGTGGCTAAGAAATCTCACCCAGTCTCACACGAGAGCCCTCAGCAGTACCCATCTTTGTAGTTGGTGAAGAGGCAAAGTGGTTCTTCTGCCCTCTCTTCTGAATGTGTATTTAGTTGCTTTTATAAAAGTCCAAAGCGTACATTTATGTTTTCATAAAAGTTGTCAAATACCTATTTACATTGTATTAAAGAGCGCGAAATGTGTTTGTTTAGTTTTAAAAAGGTGCACAATGTAAGATTTAGGTTTTTAAAAAGTTGCAAACTGTAGGGTTTGCATGTTTTTGAAACGAAGCAAGATGCTGAATTTACATGTTTTCAAAAGGTGCAAACTGTTGGATTTACATGTTTTGAAAAAGTGCAAACTGTTGGATTTGCATGTTTTGAAAAAGTGCAAACTGTTGGATTTGCATGTTTTGAAAAAGTGCAAACTGTTGGATTTGCATGTTTTGAAAAAGTGCAAACTGTTGGATTTACATGTTTTGAAAAAGTGCAAACTGTTGGATTTACGTCTTTTTAAAAAGGTGCAAAACGCAAGATTTACGCGTTTTTAAAAAGGCGCAATATATAAGTACGATTTACATGCTTTTGAAAAGTTTCAAACTGTTGTTTGCCTATTTTTGAATACATGCAGTGTGTGTGTATTCAGATTTTAAAAAGGCGCAAACGGTGTAATTACATTTTAAAAATAATAAAACACAAAAAGTGTGATTTCAACCAATGACTAATGCATACAAATCAGTCACACGATATTTATGTAGTTTTTATCTGTTTTTTATTTTCTTTGCGTAATTTGAACGATACGTTGTTTTGATTCTTCAACTACCAAATCTCCTGGCGGTGTACACAATAAAAACCTATCTTTTGGACAAGGATTTTCTTTTAGTTTTCCCCCTACAGCTCGTAACTCACCCTTTGGACCTTTATACATTATCTCTACTTTCACCCGAACCTCTTGAGCTCTCTTCCAGCAGAGTGATCTGAACTCGATATTATTTGCTCTTAGAAAAGATATAAAGATGATAATTCCGATTCAATGCACCCAGCTTTTCCTTGCCTTGGTCCAAAGGGTAAGGATTCTAAGGATGAATCTTTCCGGTTCAGTGGTGCTTCAAAATCTGGTTTCGGTGTCAAAACTTTCTACGTAAAACATTAAAGACAAACATTTTGAAACTTTCACTAACAGTGAAAGTTCAAAAAAACAAATTTGTGTACAAAATTTCATGTGTCTGTACTGCACCTACTTGGTTGGATAGTAAAAAATAATTTTTAAAGGTTGAATTAAAGTAATGCAAGTTCTACAAGGACATTTTTTAAAAAGAGCAATACCGTGGAATTTTTTAGTTTGTTTTTGAGGGCACCAATAATTCAATGGGAAAAAAATGGTAGTATTAACAGACGACGTGATTTTTTGAAAAGAAGAAAAATTGTCGAGGATGAATACGTGGCTTTTGAAAGATGTGACAGGAAAGATTTGATCAAAACGTGCTTACATAAAAGCTCCTTTGTAAGAGAAAGTAATTACTAGAACGTTTCTAATGGAGCATTCCTTACTTTTACTTTTTATTCCTTGGAATCGACGTTTCTTTTTTTCTGTTTTCAGTCTCCAAATTTTTTATATTTCTTTGCCTACTGCATTTTGACAAATCACCGAGGGCACTACGACAAGGTGACGTGAGAGACTTGGGTACTAAAGGTAGGTATATAGTTACCTAAAAAAAATCAAAAACTTTCTTTCCATGCACATGACTTGCTCACGGAGCATTTAGCTGGAATAGTTTCTTTGGATGAGAAGAGAAAGTCGTTCTCCCAGACAGCACACGTTTGCCCTACTTTTCCTATAAATTAGTCTTTATTCTTCAGATTAGCCTTTTTTACTTTCTTCTCCTTCCACTTCACCAAACAAAGAGAAGGAGAAAAAAAAATCTAAAAAAAAAAATCCTCGTAAATTCTCTCCTTTTCCATCCAAATTCAATAACAATCACGAGATTACTCACCGAGTTGCGTCATATCTTCCACAAGGAGATTTAAGAGCTCTCACTGCACTCAGTCATTGAGTGAGTGAGCACAGGAGCCCAGTTTCAAGTCCACACAGTTGAACAAAAAAAATGTTCCCAGAATCCACCTCTCTCTCTCTCTCTGAAATTGAATTAATTCCAAAGCAACCTCCTCCCTTTTATAAAATCACCCAAGTTTCCTCACAAAAATTTTTATTTATAGGACCATTAAAAGTTAAACTGGAGGAGGTGGGAGCTTTCTTTTTTGTGGAGGTACATCCTCTTAAAGTGTTGGCCTACACAGGACCATTTTTTATTTGGGCAATTTCCTCGATTTTTTGTATGTATGTGCACTTTGAAAAAGTTTTCAAGGCCGTCCCTTTCATTCTCATTGTTTCATAAACTATTTGGTCCAATTTCCGTATTTTAACTTTTCTATTTTCCCCTTCAAAGTTTTTCTTTGTTGAGTAGTTAAATATTTAAAACTTTAAAATTTTTTTAAATATCTCTGTAATTAACTATTTTTTTTTGCAAAAAGCAACTGGCTTTCACCACATTTTTCCACATTTTTTAAAGCACAGGACTGCTGTCTGGATTGTGTAGATAGCTCACTTCGTCTCATGCCTCAAGGAATTCAATTTTGCATTACCATTTATATTAATATCGATGCAATGCCGATCTTGTGTGTAGAAGCAATGCAATGCAGAGGGAAGAAATCCAATCTTATTTTTTGACAAACTATTACAACTATTATATAGGAAGATACAAGCTATAACGACGAGGTTTTATATAAAAGCATATCATTACAAATATGGTATCTCTCTATGGGATATTAGTGTACAGAACTGAGATACACCATTAGTGCTTTCACTGCTTTCTCTCTGTCGACTTGAATGAGGTGATCGTGGCTATGTAGGTTATTGGGTGGATATCCCGCCCTGCCTCCAGCTATCCTACACTATTATTCTTTCCCACGTCTAATGTCCTTTTCTTCATATGCCACATCCACTCCGTCGATCCACACATTTTGTGTTAAGAAGCGAAAGTGTCCTTTTCTTAAAATATTTTCTCCAAGAACATACATGGTACTATAGTTTTTCTTCTTTCAAAATATTATGTAAAATGTCCATTAGCACGATTTTGAAAGGGTCAAAATGGCCTAGTTACTTGTTTTTGAAAAGATGCAAAATGTTATGTTTGCATGCTTTTGAAAAGGTGCAAAATGTTATGTTTGCATGCTTTTGAAAAGATGCAAATTGTTCTATTTACATGTTTTTGAAAAGGTGCAAAATGTTATATTTACATGCTTTTAAAAAGGTGCAAAATGTTATAGTTGCATGTTTTTGAAAAGGTGCAAAATGTACCATTTATATGTTTTTGAAAAGGTGCAAAAGGTTATATTTGCTTGTTTTTGAAAAGTTGCAAAATATTATATTTGCATGCTTTTAAAAAGGTGCAAAATATTCTATCTACATGCTTTTGAAAAGGTGCAACATGTTATATTTGCACCCTTTTAAAAAGGTGCAAAATGATATATTTGCTTGTTTTTGAAAAGTTGCAAAATGTTATATTTGCATGCTTTTGAAAAGGTGCAAATTGTTCTATTTACATGCTTTTGAAAAGGTGCAAAATATTCTATTTACATGCTTTTAAAAAGGTTCCAATTGATCTAGTTACATGTTTTTGAAATGATGCTGTTGTTTTCATTAGCACCTATTTTTGAAGAGGTAAAAAATGACCTCATTGCATATTTTGGAAAGAAGCAAAACGAAGAGTTTTGATTTATTTTAAAAACAGAAAAATGCAGCAAAGAGATTATGAAGTAGCAACACCTGACACATTGATAAACTGGAGACTGTGTGTCTGTGGTACTAATTGTTAAAGAAGGGCCCTTTTGCTTCTTCTGTCTTGAGTGGAGACACGCCAGCCTACACTTTTATGTACATACTACAAAAATACGGGGACAGATAAAGATAAAGTAAAATCAATTTTTAAGGTTTCTCAAATATACCCAGGCGATGCGTTGGTGATGACTACGATAACTCTCTTTCTCTCTCCTTGAGTGGCTTCTCAGTCCAAAGTCAAAGTCATAACGACGCGACGGGAAGAAACCAAACGAGGCTAAAGAAGCAACTTAAAAAAAAGAAAAAGAAAAAAGAAAGGAGAAAGTATTCATTCATTGAAAGTGCATATTATTGTGAAGCTCCCATTTCGAACATTTGATACCCTTAGCGACCGTTAAGAATCGGCGGATCGGGATGACGCAAGCAATTTTGCAATGGGTTGCTAAGGGAGCGTCCATATATTACCTCTCCCAACTTTAGGGGGAGGGTATTCGATATTATAGTTCGTACCCTAAAGTGTTGAAAACTTTCGAATTACTCTTTTCGAAACGATAATATGTGAGTAGGTTACTAGTTTTGACCTTATTGAAAGTGTTAGTTACTAGATTTACGTCTTTTTTGAAATGGTAATTTCTAGTTTTATTCTTTTTGAAAGTGTTACAATCCAGTTTTTAAACATTTTTGAAAATTGTAATTTCTAGTTTTAATCTTTTTGAAAGTGTTACATTCCAATTTTTAAATCGTTTTTGAAACTTGTAATTTATAGTTTTGACCTTTTTGAAAGTGTTAGTTACTGTGATTTCTATTTTTGACCTTTTTGAAAGCGTAAGCTACTATAGTTTTGAAATTTTTAAAATTGTAATTTCTAGTTTTGAAGTTTTGGAAAGTTTTAGATATTTGTTTTGATCGTTTGAAAATGGTGATTTCTTTTTTTGACCTTCTTGAAAGCGTAAGCTACTATAGTTTTGACATTTTTAAACTTGTAATTTCTAGTTTTGACGTTTTGGAAAATGTTAGTTACTTGTTTTTACCTTTTTGAAAATGGTGATTTCTTTTGTTGGCCTTCTTGAAAGCGTAAGTTACTATAGTTTTGACACTTTTAAAATTGTAATTTCTAGTTTTGACGTTTTGAAAAGTGTTAATTTGTAGACTAAACAGCATTACACTTCCATGATTTTCCAGTTGCAAATATGTAATAATTGGTGGACATGTTATATGTTATCTCAACAATTGAAGGGGTGAGTTTTTCAACAAATGTATGCGGGCGTAATTTATGGACGTGCCCTAACTAGTGCTTCAGCTTGTCCCAACGTCCCCGTCACCGTCACCGTTCCACTGTAGATTGGACGGAATACTTTCCACACAGCCTTCGATAGAAAGCTACAGCCTTGTAGCTACGGGCCTCGCAAATACTACGGCATAAGCTTTCTCCTATTTAATAATTAATCATTCCAATATTATAATTGATCAAGTACCTCAAGAAATTTATATAAATAAAAAAATGACGTAAGTAATTAAGCTTCAAAAAAGACAAAAAAAAACCGGAAGTTTTTACTTCCTAAAGAAAAGGAAAATTTGGTTTACTGAGGAATGCGTAATTTGTGAAAAGCCCCTATTTCCATTGGCAAACTACTGTCTACTTTCCCTGCTTGTGCACCGTGTGGATAGAAGTGGGAGAGGGGAAAGCAAAGCGTCGAGAGTGGAAAGTAGAAACGATGACGTTCATGGAGAGAATTGGGAAATGTATGGAAGCCACAACGGGAGCCGTCTATACCTATAGCGAGCATATATCTCCTTTCCCTATAGCCCCGCACTTTCCCTATAGCTCCCAAATTCCCTATACCAACGGAAACTATCAAACTACAAACTACACAACATTACTTCATTTTATAGACAGACACAAACTTCTCGCTGGTAGTTTTCCCTCTTTCCCTACAAAGTCCCTACATTATTGTCCGTCCAGAGCATAGCCGTTAGAATTCAATTCCAAATTAGAATTCAGCACACATAGCAAAGCCCCGAATATAAATTCAAATTCAAAATTTGTCTACCTTCAATTCAATCCTGCCTCTCATACTTCATAGCACAGCACACACTCTCGACCCGGGTCACAGAAACAAAGATCCAAAAACTATTTCCCTATTCAATTAAATGTCTAAATTCTCCCAATAAAAATACATTATTTATTTTCCCCGTCATTATTCAAGGGAATTTCAATGCCATTATTGACTGAATGAAAAACACACGCAGGCTTACGATAAGATGCTTTTGCTAATGCCCGGGTAGCACGCATAGGAAACCACCGAGAAAGAGTTTTTTGTACAACAAAAACAAATTCTACATTGTATTGGGTGTGGGTGGTCCTTCGATTATTTTTCATATAAAATATTTTTTCCAATTTTTTTCGACTTAAGTTTGTCCTTTTTATGTTTTTTTTTCACATTATCTTGTTTTATGCCCCCATTCAAAAATTTGAGGGATAGAGGATGTATTCACGTACGTACGGGATACCCACATATATTTCATTCAAATTTAGTTTTGAAATGACTAAACAAATAAATCCTCCATGGACTGACAAAAGCAGTAAAGTAGGGGATTTAATTCTATGGATGCTATGCATCACTGAGTCTGAGAATATTACGTGACATCCTTTCCTTTCTGAAGGAGCAAAGTGGTTCATTTTGTATCTTTTAAAGTAACGGCTTGAGCCTTGTGTTTCTGGAGCATTGTTTCACTTTCAACACCACAAACACAACGTACCTAGTTTCCCATCTCTATTTGTTTTCTAAGCTAAAAAAATGTTAATATTGAAACACTAGTGAATTCACGTAAAACTGCGTTCTGTACGTTTTAAAACATGTAAAAGTAAACATATGTATGTTGCAATTCTTTTTAAAAAACGCTTAATTGTTTTTAGCTTTTTAAAACGTAAACTCAGAGTTGGAAACTTATCAGAAATAGCTTCACTTAAAATTGAACATTTTGCACCTAATGAAACACGTAAACAATTATCTACGTTAACATTTTACCTTTTAAAAAATATAAATACGACATTTTCCACACTGTCTTAGAACGTGTATCTAAATCAAACAATTTTGGCTTGTAATAAATATATAAATAGAACTATTTTGCACTTTTCAAAATCATGAAAACAGGACATTTTGGGATTTTTTAAAACTATAAAAACAGAGCAGTTTGCACTTTTCAAAATTATGAAAACAGGACATTTTGCACTTTTTCAAAACTATAAAAACAGGGCAGTTTGCACTTTTCAAAATTATGAAAACAGGACAGTTTGCACTTTTTCAAGATCAATAAAAAGGGGAGACGTTACAACTCTTTAAAGTGATCTAAATACATGATACTTTTTGAACCTTTTAAAAAAGGGTCAATTTAGTGATGAAAGTGAAAACACGCCAGAATGCTAGAAAGGACCCGTGTCTTAAGGCGAATAAAATCTTGTCAAGCTCCCGATCATTTTGCCTCTTCAGTGACGAGATTACGTGACCCCTAACGCATTTCTACATGGAAATCCAAGCATCCGTGTAAATTGTAAATGTAATGCTTTAGCTCCTAAGCTGCATCGTCGTTTGCCCCGCTTAATGTCCACGTTCCTCCCTTGTCTGCGTCCACAATTGGCGGACTTAGAGTTGAAGTTGTGGCGGCAGACGGGCGTGAAGGGCTCTTCTCGTCCGTGTATGCAAAGGCAGGGAAAGTTTCAAGTCTCCCTTTAAATTCCATTTCCGTCCAAAAGCATTTTATTCCTTTCCCTGTACTTTCTCCCACTTTCTCCATCTCACTTCATCTCCACAACTTTCTCTTCCCTCAAAATCCAAAAAATCCAACGGCTGCTCCAACAACTCACAACTCACTCACGTTCTATAAATTTCCATTTAAATTCATTCCTCGGCCCCCGCCCGTCTTGACTCCCATTTCCATTACTGTCCATTTCCCTAACATGCCAAATCTTCCAAAATGTCTACAAACAGTCCAAATATATATAATAATATTCTATACAGCTGCATATTATAGGAGCCTCCCATATTTGACTATGTACATATAAAGGACAAAAAAAATCCAACTACCTACTTGTAATAGACCTAAGCAAACTAATAATATTACACAATTTTAGGGACGTAACATCTGAAATGCCCCTAGAAAAACGACTTTTGAAAAATATGGAAATTGAAATGGACACCGGAGCACTTTATCATGAATACTTTTCTCTTAAATCAAAATCCCTTTCACGAGGCATGAATAAATAATTTAAACTAATAAAAAATGAAGAGCGTTCAGCTGGAGAAAGCAGGGAGGCGCGTGGAAAAAAAAGTTTCATGAAATGTGAAGAGTCGTTTCTCAATCAATTTTTAAAAAGTCTCCTTGGTCACACAAGTAGGCACAGAAAATCCATAAAAGTGTATCTTTTCCCTACCAAACATATGTACCGTAAAACTTCAAATAGAGCCCGGGTCTCTATTATAACCCGGGTCCCTAATAGAACCCGGGGTCTGTAGGTGAGTTTTTCTATAACCCCATGCAAATCCAACCCCTAATTGAACCCAGGTCCCTCATACAACCCGGGTCTGAGGACCTATTTTCATTTATAACCCGAGGGGTTCTATTTGAAGCTTTACGGTACATGTGTATAGGATGAGAAACTGCAATTTCCCATCGCACAGGGCATGCCACATGGTTGAGTGGGACAGCGACAGCTGATCGTTCCAGTTACAAATGACGTAATATTCTAAATGGAGTTCAAATCGATCAAATACGCAATATGGGCAAACATTTTGTGTAATATCAAGACCCAGCAAAATGTGTCCCAAAGTGTATCTTCTTTGAAAGGGCGACAGACGATATTATGTTGGCATCTTCTTTCAACTGCTATTTTATTATTTCTTTAAAAGAGGAACACGTCATCTACATTTTTGTACCCTTTGAAAAATTCTACATTCTAAAACGTTACTGCGCTACTATCTTTGAAAGCGGTAAAATGAGATCATTGAACATTTACTACATTTGCAACATCTATACCCTACACTTATGTTTCTCAAAAATACTTAAAAACTGTAACTAATTTGTTTCACTTAAAAAATTGCTTTTAAAAATGGATACAAAAAACTGTAAGTTTTGAAAGCTTGATAATGATTAACCTATTCACAACAGAGAAACCATGCAGCATGCTTTACAAAAGTGCTTTTTTTTTTATAAATTAACTTTTTCAAATAGGACAAAACTAGAAATAACATTTTCAAGAGCATTCAAAACGCAGTAGCTATGACTTTCAAAGAGAGGTCAAAACAATAAATTAACATTTTCAAAAAGATGTAAAACAAGAAATTAAGATTTTCAGAAAGGTCAAAACTAGAAGTCAACACTTTCAAAACTGTCAAAACTATGTACAAACTAACACGTTCAAAAAGGTGCTGATCAAGAAATGAACACTTTCAAAAAGGCGCTTAACAAGAAATTAACACTTTCAAAAAGGGCAAAACCAGAAACTAACTTTTTCAAAAGCAATCTAAACAGAAAGTAACACTTTCCAAAAGGCACTAAACAAGAAATTAACACTTTCAAAAACTTTTAAAACTACTAATTAACACTTTCAAAACGGCCAAAACAAGAAATTCTCATTTTCAAAATGGTCAAAAACAAGAAATTATTATTTTCTAAAAGACGGGAAACTAGTTGTGTAATGCCGTTTTAAAAAGGTTAAGAAATTTGAGATGCTGAAGGAAAAAGTGTACACGAAAATGAAAAGGTCACAAAATGCTGCTTGAGTTATTTACGGTTGTTGACTTGGAGTGAGCGGGCGAGTAAATTTCCATGTTCACACATTTTAACTTTCACCGTCGTCACAACTTTCACTTTGACTTGTCGTCCGGGGCGACGACGAGAGGAAAGCGAGAAGGAGCGAGCCTGACAAAAGTGACGATGACGAAGGAGACAGTGGAGATGGAAGTGGAAATGAGAGACGGAATATAGAACACGTCCATTACTCCGTTGACATGTGACCTCTGACTTATGTAGAACTTGAGCTCCGATTTCACTCCCATTTCCAAATTCAAATCCGCATCTTCAACGCCCGAATAAACCAAAATTATATTCCTCGGCCTTCTTTCTTGTCAATATCAGCATCTTCATCTCTTTATCCGATTTCCGAGCTTCGCATCGCCATTATTACTATCCAACTACAAAGACTTGCGTTTTTTTAACCTATTCGAAACAGAAACCGTGGAAAGAATGCTTTACAAAAGTGCTTTTTCTAGAAATATTAACCTTTTTAAAACGGCCAAAACTAGAAATAGTATTTTCAAAAGAATTTAAAACCAGTAACTTAGACTTTCAAAAATGGTCAAAACAAGAAATTAACATTTTCAAAAGGATGTAAAACAATAATTTAACATTTTCAAAAAGGTCAAAACAAGAAACTTCCATTTTTAAAAATGACAGAACAAGAAATTAACACTTTCAAAAAGGTCGAAACAAGAAATTAACACTTTCAAAAAGGTCCAAACAAGAAATTAACACTTTCACAAAAGGTCCAAACAAGAAATTAACACTTTCAAAAAGGCCAAAACAAGGAATTAACACTTTCAAAAAGGTCAAAACAAGAAGCTTCCATTTTTAAAAATGACAGAACAAGAAATTAACACTTTCAAAAAGGTCAAAACATGAAATTAACACATTTAAAAAGGTCAAAACATTAACACATTAAAAAAATTCAAAACAAGAAATTAACACTTTCAAAGATACGTAAAGCTGGATACAGTACCGTTTCGAAAAGGTTAAAAAATATATTAAAAATAGGAGCGAATCTAGAAATTGTATAGATGTACCTACTTAGGTACTTACTGCAATTGACATTTACTAGCAAAAGTAATCCTTTTTTGAAGCCCCTTTTAAAATTAAATTTAGATAATGTGTACCTACTTTTGACGAGCGTCCTTTGAAGAAGTCGCTCAAAAATAAAGGTTGTAAAATGTATATTCTTTGGCGTATTCCCTTCATGAAAATAAGTAATGAATCCTCGTGGAGCATAAGATGCAATAGCTGACAGAAGTGACATTAAAGAAAAATGACTGCCGGTGACTGATGAGATGGAATGTAAAGATGTAAAGAATAATAAAAAACAAAAAAACAAAAAGAGACGAAAGACAAAGATCCAGTGACGTAGAGCCAGCGGGTGTGTTTTACAGTCTGTCAGGATACCCTAAATTTAAATCCCTGAAACCCATTTTTTGCTGCACATACGAATTTAAAATTTCCCTCCCTCACCGACGTAAAATTGTGTACTCCGATTTATATTTTACAATTTTTTTGCCGTCAGACTCAGAATTTGGCGCATGCGCGCTAATTCGCGCTCAAGGAGCTAAATTTAGTTCCATAGAGATCTAATTTTAAAACCTTGGATCTAAAAATAGATCCATTCAAACAAAGTCTAGGCATCTCAATTTAGGGTATTGGTGGAGACTGTTTTAGGGAGGTAAAAAGTCTGAATGAAAATTTTGCCCGGGGAAAATCGTGGAAAATAATTTGTGGTGGAGGTTGACTGTAGATTGTAAAGTTTGGTGGATAGCATGTGGGAATAATGGGACCCGTCCGCCTCGTGCTTCGTCCTTTGACGCTCAACATTCTCAAGCAATAACAATAAAGCGGCTAAGAGCTGCTTAAACAGCGTCTGCATATTTAATTCACAATTTAGTTTGTCACTGTCGTTGAAATTGTAATTGTGGGAGCCTTCGCTTCCCTTCCACTCCAACGCCTCCCGTCTCTCTCACTTTCACCACAATGCCCCAGTCAACTCGTCCTCAAGAGGCCACAGGAGAGATCTACGGGCACTTCAACTATTACGTCACAGAAATACATGCTCCTGTAATAATAAACAACTACGTTTGCTCTCATTTTTAACATTTTCAAATGACAAGATCTAGTTTGACACTTTGTGAAAATGTTAATTTACTAGTTTTTTGTCCTTTTTGAGAAAGTTAATTACTAGTTTTGGCACTTTTTGAAAAAGTGAATTACTAGTTTTGACACTTTTTGAAAATATTAATTACTAGTTTTGACAGTTCTGAAAATATTAATTTACTAGTTTTGACACTTTTTGAAAATATTAATTACTAGTTTTGACAGTTTTGAAAATGTTAATTTACTAGTTTTGACAGTTTTGAAAATGTTAATTTACTAGTTTTGACAGTTTTGAAGATATTAATTTACTAGTTTTGACACTTTTTGAAAATGTTAATTTACTAGTTTTTAGATCATTTTGAAAATGTTAATTTACTAGTTTTTTGCCCTTTTTGAAAAAGTGAATTACTCGTTTTGACGCTTTTTGAAAATGTTAATTTACTATTTTTGACACTTTTTGAAAATGTTAATGTACTAGTTTTTTGCCCTTTTTGAAAATTTAATTTCTAGTATAAAAACTTTTTCTAAAACATTGTTTTCATGGTTTGCCCGTTCCGAATAGGTTAAAAGACTTGTTTGAAGAAGACCTTGTAAAATCCTGTAGATACATTACTATGCATGTTAATCACGTGGTACTGCTTGAAAGATGTGTAGGACATAATTTGTGGAAGGCCCTCTGGGTCTGAGACAGAGTGACAGAGCACACATGGAGGTCCTCACAGAGAATAGAAAGCATTCTCTGAATTATCCCTTTACAACACACACTTGAAAAACCCACGCAGAATGTTCCCTCAAGCGACTAGCCAGAATCTGAAAGTGAACACAGATCGGGGATTAAGGAGCAAAAGGACGCAACTGATGATCCCAATTCATTGGCTACTCGCGATTTTGCTCATTTTGCTTCTTAAGCCCTGAGATGAGTATAGACAGATACGTACATACAAGGTACGAATAAAGGAAATATAAATACAAATATAAATATAAAATTAAAGGCTATGTTTAGGTATTTTGCTATTATATTAGTCGTTTGGTGGCTTATTTAGTCTCGAGTCCCCTCGAGCGCCTTAAAATAACGGAGAGACAGGCTCAGACTCACAAAGTGAAAGAAGGAAGACGCATTTAAAATGACGGGACGTGTGAGAAACGTGGGGGCGTCCAAAAATTACGTTGGAAAGGCAGACGGCTTTTGTTAATTCGTATAAAGTAATGAAGCATTAAAAAGCATTACAGTAAATTATTAACTTTCAAAAATTCCAAAGCATAATTTATGGAAGCCCCCTTCCCTCTATGTTACAGTTATCACTTTACTACTATCAGACGCGGGAACAAAGGCAAATACTCCAGTTTCAAAAGAGCTGTCACATTAATCTCCTCGCTTTGTACACCCCCCCCCCCTCCCCAATTATATTTATTCCCGA
>JAQFZC010004185.1:0-16730 GCA_034695205.1 Dicyrtoma fusca | reverse complement strand
TCCAACAAATATTTAACATCTTACAAGAGTATCTCGCAAAACCTTCGAAATTCTCTAGTGTGTCAAAGCCAAGATATAGCATTTCTTATTGCTAAATAATGAGCCTACCTATGCATGTATACCTATGTATAATTATATTATTATAGGCCACCTAACTAGTAAGACATTGCCATTAGTTACTTTAGTCATTATTTGTATGTATATGATTACATTTTTTAGAATTTGACACCACATAGCGTAATACTTAATACATTCAATAATTATTACTTAAAGTATGTGTCCAACTAATTTATTTCTTATTAATTTATTTGCAGTTTATTTACAGTAAACTGATTTAGGTACTGATTACCACTTCCACTGTGTAATTAAAAACACGGTGCAGATGCGTCATAGATGTTTAACCCTGTCCTGCCCTGCCCTTTGCTGGCAGTGCAACGTTCACAAAACTAAGATGGGTGTTCCTAGTAAAATTGCATTTTAATTTTGTGTACAATTTAATTATTAAGGAAATAATAAAAAAATAAATATTACATAAAGCATTGCTATATGTATCATACTTGGATGCTTGCATGAAATATATAAAGTTAGCAGGCGTTTCCGCTTTACATCCTTTGTGAGGTTGACGGACGATAAAATTGTAAAGAAAATCTACACTCATAGGTAACTACAAAGTAAATTCTACGACGCATTTAACTTGTAAAATTACTCATTCAGTATGAGACATAATTTATTATAGACAGAAGGAACGATGAGGCAATATCTAACGACAAAAGCGTTTAAATTCAATCCAGTGTTCGAA
Source organism: Dicyrtoma fusca (assembly GCA_034695205.1). Classification (NCBI taxonomy): domain Eukaryota; kingdom Metazoa; phylum Arthropoda; class Collembola; order Symphypleona; family Dicyrtomidae; genus Dicyrtoma; species Dicyrtoma fusca. The sequence continues at coordinate 15,931 of JAQFZC010004185.1, read as the reverse complement.
CATACTAAAGCGGAGTTTCACCCTATAATATAAATGGCGATGAAATCATTACTAATAACGTATGTATTATTTTTGTTGACGTGGTTAGGTATACGTACATCCGTTTTTGGAAATTTTGTTTGTGGTTACGACGCTTTGCAAGTTTGTAATACTAATGTATTACTGGTAGTAGTTTCTATGCAGTTTTATTAATACCTTATTTGGCATGGAGTTTTACTTATAATATTAAGCAACATTTAAATACCTACATTCAAGCTTGAGCCTTAATTTCCTTGTATTAAGGTTTAATTCAGTAAGCTCATTTTCCACCCAATTCATCCCCTTACAGTATAAGCTATCAATTTATTTACGCCCAATAATGTTCTACTAATTATTGTTAGGTATTTACTACAGTTCTGTAAAGTGAACCATCGTTAATTACACTATGAAGATCTGTCTGCCTTTAGCAGTGTATTTGTCTCAGGCTTTCCTGGTAATTTCAAAAGTGCCATCGTCTTTCCCTTTGACAAAGAATGAACGTGTGCTATACAAAGGTAAGCTATGAATTTTAAACCAATGTTTGAAAAGCATCAATTTTAAAACAGTGTTTCTTATTCCATCGCCAATCAAAACTTTAAAAGTAGATTGACTACCCCACTACAACAATCATTTCTTTACGTTTTACATATTTAATAATTTCGTGTCATACATAGATTTCACTGAACAGTCGTTACTACGTCTGCGCCGTCAAGCTCAGAGGTACAACCCGCCACCAGAAATATGGGATCGCGCACGTCGCGAACGCGTTCAAAATTTGAACCGTGCATATTTTAGCGAAGATGATAAAGTCGCCATTTATTTCGATCCAGAATTAATGACGACCTCTACTTTACCCACCAAAAACGATGGAACGTCTGTGAATTTAAAATACGCTGGTGGTGCTGATTGGCTTTTCAATTTTACCTCTAACGTTTGGGCATACATGACCAAGTTATACGGAAACTTTGGGGCTGACCCTTACCTCAGTCTTATAGTTCAACATGGGCAGGATAATTACAGTGGACCACTCCTATACTATTCCATTGACACGAGACGTTTTGCTGGACAACGAAATCTGCTTGACATTGGATCCACCCATTTAAATGCATGGCTGACAAACAGTACAAGAGCTGAAGAGATGGACTTGATCACAAATCAGTTGTCAAACTTTGTTGAAAAGTCTTCCAAAGACCGCTTTCAAACCCCACTTAGAAAAGTTTGGGAAACAGACGCAGATTCAAATTCTCCATGGGTTGATATATTTACCTATGACGTCTATAGAAGCCTTGGCATGACTTCGGATGCTGAGCGATACAAGGCCGAAAAATTTGAACCTAATAGAAACAATACCCGATATTGGTTCAAAGACTGGTTTCTACCCATTTATGAAAGGCACGGAGGCAACCAAGTACTCAACAAGTACTACCAGCTTCTACACGATCACGTTGGTTATTCAACTGAGGGTTTTTACACTAGCATCTTGAACATGGGCGGGTTCATTCATTTTTGGTCGGCGGCTGCAGGAGCTGATTTACAACTGTTGGCGGCAGAAGCTTTCGGATGCAATGCAGATTTCTGGAAGGATAAGGAGTTGGAGGCTGCAAGAAAATTGTATCGAGAGTTGAAAAAACTGTATGCATGTAAGTTGTGAATAATTTATTTCATTCTTGATTTTTCGTACAAACTTGCAGCCCTTGTTTTAGTCATTTACTTACTGTACATATCTAAATGACGCAACACGTAACTATTTTTATTTGTACTGAAATTCCTGTATATCTTCCTTTTGATCCTGTGCTTATGGTTGAACCTTTGAAACTCCTAATTTTGATTAATTGATTGATGTAGATGATAATACCGGAGCTTGTGAAGCTACTAAAACTGAAACCTCAATTCCAAATAGTAAGCCGTTAACACCATTTTTGTTGGAAATACTCGAACGTCTGTCTGTCTCGTAGATTTTGTATACTTATTTCTTTCGTTTTAGCAGTAATTTTTAAGCCAATATTAGTTAGATATTTGTACGCATAAAAGTATAGTCTATATCAGAAAATTAGGAACTTAATTTGGGTTATTTTTGGAAACATGCAAAAATTAGCACTGAGCTTCTGATCGGGGTTCAAGTAACATTATACGTAAAAATCAAACTGTTTGAAACAAGGATTTATTAAGGAATGTTGCTTGATTCAGATTCCAGTGCTAACGACCAGCCACCAAATCCACTGATTCCTCCTAAGACTTGGAAGTTGACTTTTGCTGAAGGGACTAAGGATGTAACCCGTGTCTATCTCGATGAGACCAGTCACGTGACCGTTTTCTTTGATAGTGGCTACGCATCTTATGGGGATGTACCTGAACTATTCAGTTTCATTTCCCAAGTTTGGGGGTACATGACCAAGACATACGAAGTCTTCGGGCCAGATCTGTATCTTAACTGCATAGTACATCAGTTTCTCCCAAAGGGTACGGCGGCACTCTCATTCTCATTGGATTCAAATGCTTCGGAGCATCGAAATATCCTTCAAGTGGGATCCCTTAATTTAGAGAGGTGGCTCCAAACAAGGCCCCAGGATAGGGAGGTAGACCAAATAGTGGTCAGCTTGGCTTCTTTTGTAGAATTTTCTTATAAGAAACGTTTAGGTTCACCTTCGTACAACGCTTGGAAAACTTCGTCCGACACGGCCTGGGCCGATATTTTCACTTACGATGTCTACAATAGTTTGAAAATGACAAAGGATGCGACTCGCTTTTTGGACGCCACACGTAATAAGGTTGAAGATGAGCCAAGGAAAAACACATTGTGGTTCCAGAATTGGTTCATGAAGATTTATGAGGCCTTTAACGGCACGCAGGTCCTCAAAGAGTACTTTGAAGTCGTCTACAACAATGTGCCATATAAGCAGAACGTGTACACTGAATTCTTAGACATGGGCGGATTTGTTCACTTTTGGTCTGGGGCTGCAAGGACTGACTTGGTTTATTTGGCCAAGACTGCCTTTGGGAAAGAGGACTGGGATGGAAAGTACGAGGAACAGTTTCTCAAGGCCCGAGAAAAATACTCCAACGTAGCGGAATTATATGAGTGTAAGTAAATGCCTTCAGGCATAGTATTGTGAGCGAAGTCTATCTAAAATAGTGAACTTTTGCGCATACTTACAATTAATATTAAATCAGCACAATATTATTTATTATGTTTGCCTACTACAGGTGATGAAAATGAAAGTGCTTGCGACTTAAAGAAGTACGAAGATAAGAAAAAACAAATGGCGACGACTTCAGCAACAACAAGTATAGCTACACTTTCATTTAATAGCATATCGTTACTGTAGGTACAAAATTGCCAGTTTCAAAACTTTTAAAAAGAAAGGTCTCAGCACTACGGGCAAAATAAAAATCGGCCTTTTGAATTTAGTCTATTAAAACGGATCATTTTAGAACTGGCAATATTGGCTTTACATTAACCAAATATAAAAATGAACCATAAAGCTTTGTTTTACTCTGTATTAAGTTGAACCTTTTGGCATACTCTCTTCCCTTTGTTTTGTATCAGGCGATAATACACCAATATTTATTGGCGTGAGTGTTGGGGTCATTCTTGTGCTCATTACGGTGTCGGTCCTCATTTGCTCAGTCCTATTTTACAAGCGGAAAATTCAGACTTTACAAACGGAAATTAGGAATTTGACAAGTGAGGAAGTCCAAGAATTCTTTGATGGGGATCCAAATCCTAATTTGGAAGAGGCCCAAGCAATGGTTTTGTCTATGCCCTTTGTCAAGGATTTTGAAATACCGAGGGATCAAATCATTTTAGGTACGTTCTACAAAATCTTACTTCCCGACATTTATTAAAATGATAGCCTAATAATTTATAAATTTCTTAGATCACAGCAAAACTTTAGGCTCTGGCCAATTCGGAAGCGTCATTCATGGCTTGGTTCGACTCAATGATAGTAATACATATATTTCCGTGGCAATGAAAATAGTAAAGCCAAATGTAGAAGTAGCTTATTTCAAAGCATTTCTGTCCGAGGTCAAGATAATGGCTTATTTGGGAAGACATGAAAATATTGTTGGGCTCATTGGTACTTGTACGAGTAATATTAAAAATAGTAAGTAAACTATTTATTACTATTGGACATAAAGCAAATATGTATTGCTAGTAAAGAAGACCATGAGGCTTGAAATTGGTTGTAACCTTTTTATTCTAATTTGTCTAGTTATGAGTAAAAGCCTTGGTTTTAATTTCAGGAGAGATTTTCATTGCTCTGGAATTTTGTCAACTTGGGAACCTAAAAGAACATTTAAAGAAAAACCGGGATAACATGTACATTTTGAGCAGAAGTAGCGCATCAGGACCCAGCGTTTGGGAGCCCGCACCTGCTGCCGTAACTAAAAAGAAGCGTATCACTGTCAGTTGGGGTCCAAAGAAAAAGTCGACTGACATCCCGGACACGGCCAACACCAGAATATCCACTCTAGACTTACTCAAATGGTCACAGGAAATCTCCAGTGCTATGGTGTACCTAACGGAAAAAAAGGTTTTGCGGTCAATTTACCACAGAAGACATGCATATCGCTGCTTGAGATGCAAAATGACGCATATTCAGTATAGCTTAAAAGGAACTATTCTAAGTTGCACAATGAGGCGTATCCATAACACTTTAAATACGGCACACAATTAACCAGTTTTCTTTACATTTTGATTCAATAACTCATTTAGAACTGTGCTAAAACTGATTTTTCCATTTTTTAAAATCATGCAAAACTTTGATTTGCTCTTTTCAAACAATGCAAAACCTCGATTTACACCTTTTCAAAATATGCATATCCTCAAATTATACTTTTTCAACACTTGCAAAACCTCGATTTATACTTTTTCAAAACTTGCAAAACCTCGATTTACACTTTTTAAAACATGGAAAACCTCGATTTCCACCTTTTCAAAACTTACAAAACGTCGATTTCCACTTTTCCAAAACATGCAAAACCTCGATTTAAACCTTTTCAAAACATGCAAAACCTCCATTTACACCTTTTCAAAACACACAAAACCTCCATTTACACCTTTTCAAAACACACAAAACCTCGATTTACATCTTTTCAAAACATGCAAAACCTCGATTTACACCTTTTCAATACATGCAAAACCTCGATTTTCACTTTATAAAAACATGCAAAACCTCGATTTACACCACTCCAAAACATGCAAAACCTCGATTTACACCTTTCCAAAACATGCAAAACCTAGATTTACACCTTTCCAAAACATGCAAAACCTCCATTTACACCTTTTCAAAACACACAAAACCTCCATTTACACCTTTTCAAAACACACAAAACCTCGATTTACATCTTTTCAAAACATGCAAAACCTCGATTTACACCTTTTCAATACATGCAAAACCTCGATTTTCACTTTATAAAAACATGCAAAACCTCGATTTACACCACTCCAAAACATGCAAAACCTCGATTTACACCTTTCCAAAACATGCAAAACCTAGATTTACACCTTTTCAAAACATACAAAACGTCGATTTGCACGTTTTTTTAAAACGTGTGTCACCTCAATCCACTCATTTTTGAAACATGCAAAACCTTGATGTACACTTTCGAAAATCGAAACATGCAATACTTGGATTTCAAAACAAGATTAGTTCTCCTACTTATGTGTTGTAAAGATGGGGAAATGATGTCTTTTCCCGCTTTTATAGATAGATACCTAGATGATTTTCCATCTTAACATTTTTCAGCCGCATCACTTTGGCCTGTATCAATACTGGATGCGCGTCAGTTTGCATCTTAGAAAGCGATATAATATGACTTCACATATTAGAACGCTCACTTCCAACAGTGGTAAAATGCAAAGGTATGCTTTTGACAGGTAATTCACGGTGATTTAGCCGCTCGGAACATTCTTTTGACGGGGGACCGTGTAGCAAAAGTTAGTGACTTTGGCTTGTCCCATCAATTCCTCAACTACGCCAATTACATGAAGACTTCAAAGGCAATTTAATAGTTTAATCAATTTAATAATCATATTATTTAAATAATGTTTATTCCATTCAGTCCTAAATTTTAAAATTGATATTAAAAAAACAAAATGTAGACCCCGGTACCATGGAGATGGCTAGCCATCGAGGCTATGAAGGATATGAATTTTTCCGTGGCTTCGGACGTATGGGCTTTTGGCGTGACTTTGTGGGAGATTTTCTCATTGAGTGAAACGCCTTATGGTGCTTGGACCTATGACCTTTTCTTCGTGGACAGACTTATCGCCGGAGATCGACTTACCATGCCCACCTATGCTAATGAGCAGTTGTAAGGATTGCCCTACTTACTTTCGTATATTTGTTTCGTTCACTTTGTATCAGTACAATGGTAATTATCTAACTAAGTGATTTAAATTCTAATAATCTAATTATTACTGAATGTTTTCTAGATACCAGCTAATGCTGGATTGCTGGAAGATGGAAGCTTCGGATAGACCAACTTTCCAACGAATCTATAATCTGTTGGGCGAAATGACTACGAAGCTCTTGAGATCCAGTACTGCCTGGGATAATGAAACACCATTGCGATCGCCGTTGCTTAACGTTGATATGGATTATGAAAGTCAGTTTTAGATGATTTTAGTGCGGTTTTTGAATTGATTCTTCTTTTAACCAGATATGCATTAACTCAATGTACCACGGTACTGGTTCACTGGTACACACGGTGGGTTTTAAGAGGATTTGAAAATTAATCTATAATTTTTAGTTTTAGTGAAATTACAAGCACAACTATGGAAACTGTATAATATTTGCCGTCATACAATTACGCAATTACGGTGTGATTGCATAATATAATTATATATATAAATATGGATAGATGCCAAGCCACGATTTCTAATTACCTATAGCACTTTCGTAATGGTAATGATGTTATACAAAATAGCAATAATTATAATCTAGTTCAATCTTTATCACTTCCTTGATGCAAATACATCTAATGTCACTGAATAAAAAGATTTTTATTACAAACTCACAATGGCTACTACAGCAATAGCAATAGTACATGATTATGAGACAAATGTTATTTTTTCCCGCTACTTCACTAAACGAGAGAAAGTACCTGCAAAATAGTGTCTACAGTCTTTTTAACCGAAAAAACTTTTTTAACGGCCTCAGTAAGCTTTTATCCACAGCTGCCCAAAACGTGTGCTAGTCAAGTCTAGTCTAGTCAAATAAAATTGTGCTGTGCTACTAGGCTAGGCTCGTCTAGTCTAGTCTAGTCAAGTCTGCTAAAAATTGACTGCCTAGTCTAGTCAAGTCAGATGTATTGGTATATGACGTCGATGAGCTAGTCTAGTCATGTTACAAAAATCGGCTAGTCAAGTCAAATCTTTTGAGACGGCCAGCTAGTCTAGTCAAGTCTAGTCAATCCTAGTCTAGTCAAGACTTATTGACGAGATAGACTAGAGCAGCACTGCATTTACCAACAATCATTAGTCATTTATTTGACGTCAATACAGTATTACATTACATACTGACCGGTTTTCCTTATTTACATATTTGGGTTGCAATTACCAGTAAAAAAGGAAGTAGAAGCCTCACCAGACCACGTCACAGCACTGCACTGGCCACTGACTATACTGATGACTAATAGGTATTAGTATTAATAAATTTTTAATTAGTATCTATTTCTTAGAAAGGATCAAACCAATCCTGTCTGGATGGAATCATGCAATAATTTACATATGTTGAAAAAAAAAATGACATAAATAATCCAGTTCTGGCAGTGACTTGGACTTTCATGTCGTAAACGTTTATATGAAATCCATCCTATTTTCGTAAGTCATAACTGCAAAACTCTTTTTAGTATATCTATAGCTAGACCAGGCAAACTACAAAATGATTTCTAAAATGCTAGTTACCGTATTTTTAATCTTTCAAGTTTCAACATGTCGTTATTTGGAAGACGATCAATCCATTGTGCTGTATAATCCGCCCGATCCGGATGGCCAACAAGAAAACACAACTTTAGCCCACAATCAGGACGAAACTGAATATGTAAATCGTGGTAAGTATGTATGTACTTAAAACGTGGCTTACAGTTATACTTTCTTAGCCTTTTCGAAACGGTACTATTTCTAGTTTGACATCTTTTTGAAAATGTTTATTTCTTTTTTTGACCTTTTTGAAAAAGTTAATTTCTTGTTTTGCATCTTATTGAAAATGTACATTTCTTATTTTGACCTTTTTGAAAGTCTTAGTTTCTGGTTTGGCTCCGTTTGAAAATGCTATTTCTAGTTTTGATCGTTTTGAAAAGGTCAATTTCTAGAAAAAAACACTTTTCTAAGGCATTCTTTCCAAGGTTTTCCAGTTGAGAATACGTTAAAAACGTAAATAATTGACAAACTTGTCTCATTTAGACGGCCAGTCAAATCCTAGAGCACGGAATCGCCAGGAACTATTAAACGAGAAAGAACCCCCAGAAGTATGGGGAATAATATCCTATCACACGAAAAAATTCAAGCGAGCTTACATAAACACAACAAGTCACGTGGCAGTGTACTTTGAAGACCAAGTTCGAATCGATAGAAACATCCCATGGGTCTTTAATCTGACCTCCCAAATCTGGTCCTACATGACCGAAACATACGGAAGCATAGGGTGTGATTCTTACTTGAGCCTCGCAATTCACGAAGTAATTCACCCCAAAAAAAGGGCCCCCTTCTACCGCGAATACTCTATAGAAGCCGGAACTGGAATTAGTGGAGCTGAAAAGCGAAATTTTCTGGAATTTGGAGTTTCCCGCCTAAATCCGTGGCTTACCAACACTCCACACGCAGAGGACCTCGACATGCTAACTAACCAGCTGTCATATTTTGTAGAAAAGTCTTCGAAGCAACGCTATGGGTCACCCTCCGAAAATATTTGGAAGGATCCTTCCTACGATGCAACAGCCTTCCTGGACATTTTTACGTATGATGTGTATGTTAATCTGGGTCTGTTGGAGGATGCCGCCCGGTACAAGGAAGAAAAAATGAAAAAGTTTCATCAACACCCAAAATCCCCCACTTTTTGGTTTCGAAATTGGTTCCTTCCCCTCTACACTAATTGTGGTGGCAACACAGTTCTTAACAAATATTTCCAACTTCTAAGTGATCTGTTGCCACGTAAGGAAGTGTACTACAGCTACCAGTTGAACGTAGGGGACTTTGTCTTTTTTTGGTCAGCAGCCGCAGGGACGGACTTAAGAGATGCGGCAAACGCTACTTTTGGTTGGAATGAGACTTACGAGAGTCAGTTTGAAAAAGCTGAGGAAAAATTTCCCTCTATTTGTTACAACTGTAAGGCCCTTTCTTTTATATTATATAAATATTTGACAAAAGTCACACTATTTATAATAAATCGTTGTTCTACTATTCGTTTAAAGGCAATGTTTGTGACAATAAGACTGTTATTGAGGAACGGACCGATGCGGATACAACGACCCAACAGAATGCCAAGGAAGAAGGTCGTAGTAATAGAAAATGTACAAAATTTGAATTAATTTTGATCATTATTTTGTACTAATAAATATATTGATTTCGCACAGATAAAACAACCGAAGGACACCTTCTCATCAGCCTCGCCACCAGTGTACCCATCATTTTCATTATGATGATAGTATTTGTCATCGCCATCCTGTTCTACCGAAGAAAGATTAAAAACCTGAAAATGGCAATCCGGGCACTGACACCCCAAGAAGTGAGCGAGTTTTTCGAGGGAGACCCCAACGTGGACATTGGGGATGTTCAAGCTCTTGTGTTGGCCCTCCCCTTTGTCCAAGATTTTGAAATTTCAAGGGATCGAATTATTCTTGGTAAAACGGATACTTATATTGTACAAACTTCATCGCTTTCAAATACACAACTAAGCCATAAATAATATAAAGGCCTCGTTTTTGTTCTACACCATGGCAGACCAGAACAAAATCTTAGGATCCGGTCAATTTGGAAGTGTTGTCCACGGAGTAGTTCAGTCAAATGAGCACTTTACATCCGTTGCAGTCAAACTAGTGAAGCCGAACGTGGAAGTGATTTACTTTAAAGCTTTTCTAACGGAAGTTAAAATCATGGCTTTTTTAGGGAAACATCCCAATATTGTTGAGCTGGTTGGAACTTGTACAGCGAATATTAAAAATCGTTAGTGGAAAATGTTTCGAAAGAAAACATTAAAAAAAGCAAACCAGCATCGATCAGTTTCTATTCCACATTTTTTTTCTGTTTTATTTATTTCAGGTGAGATATTTATTGCAATGGAATTTTGCCGTCTTGGAAGCTTGGATACGTTTTTAAAAAAATATCGAAAAAATTTCGATTCTTCATCATTGAGTGATTTGGGCCATGATGATTCTGACCCTTCGTCTCCGATTCTGTTGGAAAATACGCATAATTATGGAACGAGCGACGGGGCTATTACAAATACGGAAATTACTAACTCGGAAGCTACTGTGCATAGAATATCCACTTTTGATCTACTAACTTGGTCGAGGGAGGTAGCGAATGCAATGGTGTACCTCACAGAAAAAAAGGTAAAACTGTGTTTACTATTATAAACACCAAACAGCCAATAGTAACAATTAAATACTGAATCTGAAACTGATTGACAGCAAAAAAGTTGCTTTTTTAAATTTAAAAACTATGCCTGTTATAATTTCCAGGTGATTCACGGTGACTTGGCAGCCCGAAATATCCTTTTGACGGAGAATCGAGTAGCAAAAATTAGTGACTTTGGCCTGTCCCATCAATTCCTTAACTATGCTAATTACATGAAAACGTCAAAGGTAATTAATTTATTTTAATTACACAAGTGGGTGGAAAATCACACAAAAAAGACCTAAAAATCATTTTTTTAGTTAAAATGTTGTTTTTTTTTAATGTAGACGCCTGTCCCTTGGAGATGGTTAGCGATCGAGTCGATGAAGGAAATGAAGTTTTCAACTGCGTCGGACGTTTGGGCTTTTGGTGTGACGCTGTGGGAGATTTTTTCGTTGGGCGAGATTCCCTATGGGGGCTGGACCTATGATCTTTTCTTCTGTGATAGACTTGTCAGTGGAGATCGACTACTCATGCCAACAAGGGCAAATCCTGAGATGTAAGCATAGCTAACAATTACGTACCTTTTGGCGCACACATAGACATAAGCATTCTATATAATAGCTTTGAGACTTCATACCATTATGCATTATTGGAATTGAAATGAACTGCCGTTGCGGTTTCGCAGTTTTTCAATGTTAATGCATTGGTAATGCAATTTTTTTTATATTTCTTTAGATACCAATTAATGCTCGACTGCTGGAAGCAAGAAGCTTCGGAAAGACCCAATTTTGACAGGATTCACAAAATTTTGGGAGAATTTTTATCAAAATTAGAGCCGTCAATGAGGCTTAGTCCCGTTCCAGAGAAACCTAAGTTAAATAAGTCTTACGACTGTACTTCTTTATAATAATCACAATCAATAGTTTAATAGTACCTGGTTAGTCTATTAAGTATAGTCTAAATTGTGATTAAGTCTAGCTAAATTAATTTCGTTAAAATAATAAAATGCATAGGAATTGCATACATAATATCTATCGGTCATCCTTTTTTCGCCCAACGTATACGAACCTAGCTTGTAGTGTAAAATATGTAATATTTTTTGTGAGGGAAAGCAAAAGGAAACTTTTACCGTACAAAATAAGGCATTATTTAATGCATGTATTTATTTATGTTGCACTGTATTTACAGTGCAAGTTTTAAACTACAGAATGCAACCATCCGAAACCGATAAGTTAGTAAGTATAGACGTAACATAGGTACTAATGAATAGATATTTTAAAATAAAAAACGATGACGTTATAAAACATCAAAAATAAAAAAGACCACCAAACCACAACCGTTTCTGTGGTTGGTTTTAAACACTCAGAACTTGAGAAAAGAAACCGACAAACGTATTAGTTCATTTAAGTTGAATTGTGCACATCACAAACGGATCACTTGTTGCTAGCCAGTAAGAATGAGCCAGTTTCGGGCTTAAGTTTCCTTTAACGAACGTGTACAAAGAGCTGCATAAATATGCATAATATACCTCATATAACAGCCAATTCGTTTTTAGAGTGAATACAGTGTAATATGTATAGGTATACGTAAATATTAATCGATCAGCCCTGCCACAGTTTACACTATGAATTTGCGACTCATTTATTAGAAGAAATATGCATTCCGGGCTCAATGTTAGACTTTTACCTGCAATCGCCTTGGTTTGTTTTGCTCTATCACAACAACCTGGGTCGAATGGAATCCCATCTGTCAGTCATTTCAATCCGAATCAATTGATCAAAGAAAGACAGTCATCTCAAGTAAGTGACGCTACAAATTCAGAGACAACCGAAAACTCGGGTAAGTTTTCCACTAGATTACTTGAAAAAAACAGAAATGTGCTCGATTTCTTTGTTCCTTATTAACCTATTCGGAACTGGGGAACCATGAAAAGAATACTTTATAAAAGTGTTTAATTCTATAAATTAGCTTTTTCAAAACGGTAAAAACTAGTTAACAACACTTTTTCAAAACGGCCAAAACTAGTAAAAACACTTTCAAAACGGTCGGATATAGTAAAAAAACAGTTTTTCAAAACCGTCAAAACTACTAAATACCACTTTCAAAAGGTCAAAAACTAGAAATTACCGTTTTAAAAATGGTCAGAACTAGAAATCATCATTTTCCAAAACGTTCAAAACGAAGTATATTACCGTTTCGAAAAGGTTAAACTCTACGTGGTATACACTGTTTATACATATATGAAAACCGTGTGCATATTATGTAATAAAAATAAAAATGTTACCTAGTCATAGGCTTACATAGTATTGAATCATAAAAAATGGAAAAATGAAATTAATTCAATTTCATTTAATTATTAGGTACGTCCAGTCAAACTCCAGATCTTTCAGAACCGCCCCTGAAATGGACAGAACATTGGCACAGACACGATCAAGAGCTACATCGAGTGTTTCTAAACGGGCCGACCCACGTAGCTGTCTACTTTGACCGAGACGGCGACCCCAGGGTTTCCTGGGTGTATAGCTTTTTATCTCAAGCCTGGTCATATATGGTCCAAACATACGGAGACTTCGGTCCAGACCCGTACATTTCCCTAATTGTTCACAAATCAAGGTACCCTGGCTGTCACATGGGGTATTCTTTGGACCCCAGAAATATCCATGACCAAAGGAACGTTCTGGACTGCGGCTCTTCCAGCTCAGATGACTGGCTCAAGGAAAGCAACCGAAATGACACCAGAGACATGATCATTAATTATCTGGCTTCCTTCGTGGAAGTTTCTTCAAAGCAAAGGTGGGGTTCACCTTCCCCAGCCAATTATGTGTGGAAGGAGTACACCACATGGAAAACTGCCTGGGTTGATATCTTCACTTATGATGTGTACATCGGGCTGAACATGACTGCCCACGCTAAACGGTACCTTATTGCCCATGAAAAGAAAGGCGTCAAAAATCCAAGGGAGTTCACATTTTGGCTTAGAGACTGGTTCCTGCCCATCTACAATCATAATTACGGAGGCTCTAGGGTCCTTAACGAATACTTTGAGCTACTTGCGGCCAACTTCACACAATATTTGTATATAGACAGAATTACCTACTCTGGCAAGTTAAATATGGGCCAATTTATCCATTTTTGGTCCGGGGCTGCCAGGCGAGATTTGACGGAATTGGCCCAAGGGGCTTTTGGATGGAATGTGACTTATCAGAAAGAGCTTGATGACGCCAGAATCGAGTATCATGAAATATATGAGCTGTACAATGGTAAGCAACAGTTTTAGACATCTGTGTTAATAGAATAATTTTTCTATATTCTAATAAATGATGCAAAAAAATATTTTCTTACAAATCTTGTAAAGGGACCGATTTCGCCGAAACGACGATGATATTGCCATCTACAACTGAAACACCACAAACTACTGAGCCCCCAACCTTTGATTCATACAACGATACAGCAACTAATACTACAGATGAACTAGATTCACCAGTAATGGACAGTGACGTACAGAACACCGATGATGTTGACCCAACGGATGAAAATACGACTGTCGACCATGGGGTTGATCAAACCGCCCCACCACCCACCGAAGGACGTAAGCTAAAAACGTACAAAAAGTATTTGTGACCAGAAAAGTATTTTGAATACAGATTTAAGCGCCATAAATCACTATATTATGAATTACTTTTTTTCTGGAAACTGCTCCTTCATCAGACTTAGTGCAAATTCCAAAGGATTACTTAGTCATCGCCATTGCCATCACTGTCCCCGTCATTATTCTAGTAGTCGTTATTGCCTTTGTCTACGTCATTCTGTACAAGAGAAGGATTGAGGCCCTCAAATTGGAAAATACGGAATTGGCCGAAGAGGAAGTAGTGGAATTTTTTGACGGGGATCCAAATGCGAATCCAGAGGATCTTCATACATTAGTTCAAAGTATGCCTTTCGTCACCGACTTTGAAATCCCGAGAGATCAGATTATTTTAGGTAAAAATACAAAAGTAAAAATGATATTTACATAATGTAAGTATCAGTATATAGCTGTTGACTCTTAACTCTCTTTAATCTTTTATTTCTATTGTTGTTTTTCTTAAAAAGCCCCTGACATGGGAATTATAGGCTCGGGTCAATTTGGAAATATTATCCATGGCCTTGTACGCCTAAACGATAGCGACCAGACGGTAGCTGTTGCCATCAAGATGGTCAAGCCAAATGTGGAAATTGCCTATTTTAAAACATTTCTGTCCGAAGCTAAGATCATGGCTTACCTGGGCAGACACCAGAATATCGTCAAACTCATTGGGACCTGTACGACTAACATTAAAAATCGTAAGTACTAAACTTAGAAAAAACATTACCATAAAATCAAATTTATTTTTATTCTTTTTTGCCCTGTTTTTGACACAATTTTGGTGCTATTTCTTTAGGCGAATTATTTATTGCCCTGGAATTTTGTTCCCTTGGAAACCTCCGTGACTATTTGGTTCAACATCGAGATAACTTTCAAAGTGGCGAGACAGCCAAATGCCCCAAAGGGGGTGCGCTCGTGTCACCCCTAACAACACAACTTCAAAGTCTACCGGAAGATAGCACTGCAAATGATGCTGTAATTGTTAATAATTCTCAAGGAATAATAATAACGATGCCAGATTTACTAAAGTGGTCACAAGACATTGCCAACGGAATGATGTACATTTCGGAAAAAAAGGTAGAACACAATAAAATTATAAGAAGATCTCAAATTAAGCAATTAATTACGTATGCACAGATTGAACAGATTAATGTTATTATTATCAAAGGTGATTCATGGTGATCTGGCCGCCCGAAATATTCTTTTGAATGGAAATCGCACGGCGAAAATCAGTGATTTTGGCTTATCTCGTCAATTCCTCAATTATGAAAATTACATGAAAACGTCAAAGGCAAGTTTAATTCCTCCATTAATTTCAAGTTTTTTGTATAATATATTAACAAATGTGTAAGTTTCAACAATTTTTTGTAGACTCCGGTCCCTTGGCGATGGCTTGCAATTGAGGCAATGAAAGACATGCAGTTCTCGGTGGCATCGGACGTTTGGGCATTTGGTGTAACTCTTTGGGAAATCTTTACATTGGGGGACACACCTTATGGGGCTTGGACCTACGATCTGTTTTTTGTGGATCGGCTAATTGCTGGTGATAGATTGCAGAAGCCATCAAATGCAAGCCCACAGATGTAATCATTTTTTTTGCTTTATAAATATTTCATCCATATATCTATACCTACCTATACCTATATACATGTTCACGACGATAAATTTAGCAGTGTCGTGACAGACGTTAGCGATAATAATTTGCTAGCTGCAAATTATTAATA
>JAQFZC010004184.1:0-16732 GCA_034695205.1 Dicyrtoma fusca | reverse complement strand
TCAGCCGCATCAGGTTCTTCAGCTGGCTCAGCTTCCTCCTTCTTCTTGGGTGCCTTCTCTTGCTTGGGCTTCTCCTCCTTCTTCTTTGGGGCTTGTTGTTGTTGGCCACCAGAACCCGTTGATAATTCCTTCAGCTTGGCGGCATCGAATTTCAGGGGTTCAACATTGTAAGAAAATTCGTAGGAGCCCGTCTTCAGAGCCTGTTGAACTTGGGGTTGGTTGAGGATGGTGTCAAACCAACGGGTGAGGTTCTCATACGGCTTCCGGCTTTCCTTGTCCAAAAGCTTCTTGAAAAGGTCGATGAGCGTGGCAAAAATAGTAATGTCAGCAAGAGTGATACGTTCTCCCACCAAGTAGGTCCGAGTCAAGAGGATATTATCCAAGATTTGAAGCTGTCTCTCCGTCTCAGCCCGGGACCGTCCCACTTGATCCTTATTGAAGGGCATGATGGACATGGACGGAAACAGCCAGCCAGCAATTGGACCGAAGAGTTCAGCTTGAGCGTAAACGACATACTTGAGTACTTCAGCTTGAGCCAATTCACACTTGCCACCCCGAAGTTCCTCCGTGGCCAAGTAGAAAGCAATCGCGTCACTCTCGTTCAACAAAACCTTCCCATCCTTACTCTCATAAGCTGGCACCTACACAATCACATTCCAATCATTAAATCACCAATTCCCACCATCTGCAAACACTAACAATTAAAATCGGTAATTACACTACACGAATCATTTAATGCATTCGCAGCTAAAATAACTCCATTCGACCCTACATACTGGGTCCATGGTCCATCCCCTGCCACAGACTAGCAGCACCCCGTCCACTCAATATGATCCGCCACAAATGAGTATACTTATTATGTATATTACACACAATGAATACAGTTGGACAACCAACAACAGTGAACTCGTTGCTACCATCACAGCATTAAATTTACATAACACCGCAGCCAAAACTCAATAGTCAGTAAAAATGGCCATGCTAGCAACAATAAAAACCGAAAAATGTACTTAAAAACTTAAATAGATCGGCCAAAACCCCTTACCTTTCCAAAGGGGAATTTTTTGAGGAATTCCTCGGTCTTGTTGGTAACACCGAAGGAAAAAGCTGCGTCTAGACTCACTGAAGCTCCGGAGTAGCCGGCTGCAATGAGCCCCTTGAGAGCACGGAAATTTCCACCGTAAGTGTACAAAACCTGCGAATAAAATTACACCAAATTATTAATTTAATAATTCTAAATGACCCGATATTTATTTCGAGTTGAAATTGTGACCAAATGACTATTTTTCTGAGAAATTAGGAGACCATGCGGAAACTTACTCCTGTCTTTGCCATGTTGAAAGCTGAAAGAGCGAAAAGTACTTCGGAAAGAAGGAGATAAAAAGTAAGTGACCGACAGGCATGAGTCACGCCGTCGCAGTCCACAGAGTCGACGTCTGGCTTAAGCGCGTCTCTTCGAACCTCAAGCAATGCTGCACAAGATTTTTTATTTTTTTTAAGAATCCAACTGAACGTCGAGTTAAGCAGTTTTGCACGAAACTGCGAAAGAGCAAAGAGCAGTATTTCCTCACTGCAATTAGGCGTAAGTGGAGTAGGTACCTTTAAAATTTAAATGCACAGCTTCATACTTCATACATTAACGTTCATCCATTTTTCATTGCATTACATATTATTACAATTACATCATCATTTCCATCACAATTTAATCATTACTTTCAGTGTGCAAGTGAACGTTCAATAAAATGCATAGCAGGGCTGCTTGAGATTTAAATTAAAATCTGTTAGACCGACACCGATTGACCGATTGACATGGGACATCGCATTGGCCACAAATTCTAGTGGGGTAATGCGACATTGCATTGTCAGTTTTTTTTGCCTTGAACGGGGTATTTTGAAGCTGCTGTACTAGTACTTTAATGTAAGGTTAGTATCGTATTTAATAGTTTTTTATGTCTATTCAGTGGTAATTTAATCATTAATCATACAACTAAACAATAACAAGTGGAGATTACATAATATTTTTAAGGTAGGTAAGGTGAGCAGTCTAACTAGTAAGCTTTAGCTTACAAATTAATTAAATTCTTAGGCAATGTGTTTAGTCACGTTGTTATTTAAAACTAAAAATGAATTCAACTTCAAGTTTAGTAAACACTTATAATTACCCAACTTGAGCGTGTGTGTATGATGTATCTACCTATTTAATTCATTTGATTGAGTCATCACTCGGATCGGAGTAGTATCTGCTAACTACAGACACGTTTTTATTTAACGATTTTGTCATCAGACATGAGACGATGAGATGAGACTATAGACAGAGCCCGAGTCAGGCTACTAAAAATACATTATCGTATTTCATTGAATAAATATTAGGTAAGTATTTACTAGAAGATTCTTGCTGGCGGGGCCGTAGGCAGGCGAATCACAGATCACAGTATTACAGAATTACAGTAGAGTACTTATGGCATGTACCTTTTCACTTTAGTTAGTAGATACCTATGTGAGTGATGGCTTCATTTAGCTTTAAAGCAATAATTTTTCAATAAAGTTTCATATAATATTTAGGTAAATTGTAGTTATTTTGTAAGGAAGACCGGCAGAGAAACGATGAGAAAAGTAAGCAAAGAATATAACAAATTGTCGTATCTACTTATTTAAAAGCAACAAGAAAGTTTTAGGAGATAATCGAAGAGATAATTATAAAATTGAAGAAACTGTAAATACTGCAATTCAATTAGTTAAGATAGCTTTAAATTTTTTGATAAAAGTGGGTTTTTGTGTTACACAAGTATTAAATTTGTTTGCCTTAGCGCTGATAGAAATTAAAAATATGAGTGACAGTTAATCTATTAAAAATTAAAGGAGATATTTACTTACCCGGTCTCCTGTTGACTTTAACTGTGTAAACTTAATAAGGTGGTTACTGTATGATGTGATATTTCAAAAACGCAATTTAAAGTGTGTTTTTGTATTGAATCCAATAATAAATTGTTTACATTTACCGTTAAAACCGGCGTCTTTTTTTCAGGGCTTATATAACTTGGTGAGAAGCTGATTGATGACTGACTGATCCTGAGGATGAACTGACAGCCGAGTTACCTATTTCGTTGTGACGGGGGTGCGTGAGAAAGTGTGTTTAATTGACTTTTGATTAAACTGTTGATACAATCTCGTCGACAAATCCGATGGGGCAACAAACAGGAGTTGAGCGATGGGGAGTAGTCATAATACTGGGAATCACCTTTACAGCGGGGTTTATTGCTGGAGTCAAAGCGAAGGAATGGAGATTACGATACCTTCAACGAAAGCGAGATCGTCTCATAGAAAAATTAAAATATACACAAAATCAGATCGAAAATGCTGCCTCGAATCCTGGGTTAGTATTGTGAGAGTAGATTTTTAAATGTAGATTGTAGATAATGTTTCATTTAGTGTTGTGGCTGGAGTTTTAGTCGATTCTTGTATTTACTTAAACACCGTATTTTCTCAAAAAGAGCCATCCCTCCAGGCAGGCTCTAAATCCAACTTGGACTCAGCTGCTATAGAAACCCGGTCTCTAATTGAGAAAATACGGTACGTAGGTTTTAATGTTAATTACATAATTATGTAGGTATGCTACATTCAGAATTCTTGATTGTTATATCTGACGTTTGTGAAGTACACTCTACCAAGTCCCATTAAAAATGAGTCCTCAAAACATCTGGATGATCCGATGATGCGGGCATGATGCGGTTATGATGCGATCCAGATGTTTTCTGGACTCATTTTTAATGGGACTTGGTAGAGTGTACCTACCTAATTCAAACGATTTATGTTTATGACTGTTCCTGTACATTAGCCTTTACAAAAGCGCTGACCGTCTACATATTTTTTCTGATGCAACTAAAAGAGTTGAAAAACTGACTATTTCGTCAGTTAAAAAACGTTTAAAATAAATAAAGTGATGTAAAATACAATTGAGATTGACATGATACGTAATATTGATATTGTATTCCGGTGAAAAAATAAAAATAGAGTTTTGGAACAAGTTAGATATTTATTGCTGGCAAACGTAGAGATGAACTCATTCAAAAGCAAATCGTTTTGATCAGAATGTATCTATTTAGGTATTTTTTCATTCAATAAATAAATAATGCATTCTTTCTACTTATGCGTCCTTTTGCATCGAAATTATCGAAAATCAACGATTAAAGAAATGCTTCGAATATTGTGTCCGGTTCTTGGTTAAGATTTGGGAGTTGGTATGTGTATAACTTGTACATAACTGCATTTGCATTAATTGCGGTATATAACGTTGCGTATTTTTCGCTGAGCAAATACGTATCTTCTCAGATTAAATCAATGTTACATCATTTTATCTTTATCACATTTCAGAGTCAGAGTGATTCGGTTTCTTTTATTCTCAGTGAATCATGTTTCATTTACAAATTGAATACTATTGGCTAGTCTACTTCTACTACAGTTTGGGAAGAAGTCAAAATGTGTCAAGGTTAAGAACTTATATATATATTAAACTCATACTCATCTAGTAGCTGCCTACGTTATAAATACTAAATAAATTATTGCTCCTATTCAATGAACTATAATTAAATGGCATGTGGTATATATTATGTAATACATACATACGTTTTAAGCACTGCAAATGAAATTCTACGTCAGCTCGAATTAAAAGAAGACGATCTATCAAATCATGCGAAATCTTCACTTGGCAGTGTATCTCCGGCTCTTCACGAAGCACCGTTACAGCCTAGAGCTTCCAGTATTTACATAATCAAAATTATAATTTAAATTTTTGTAGCATTGTTTTTAAACTGCATCACACAATATGACGACGAATTTACCTGCACCTGTAATAATTGTTCACGGCGGTGCCTGGGCAATTCCAGACTCTCTCGTCGCCCAAAATTTACAGGGTGTTCAAAGAGCAGCTTTAGCCGGCTACAAAATTGTTTCGGAGGGCGGAAGTGCGACTGATGCCGTGGAAGCGGCAATCGTCGTTCTGGAAGACGATCCCTCCTTCGATGCGGGCACCGGCTCCGTTTTAACGTCCAAGGAAACGGTGGAAATGGACGCGATAATTATGGAAGGGACGCATCTAGGACTCGGCTCCGTCGCTTGTGCTCAAAACATTAGGAATCCCATCAAACTAGCTAGACTAGTCATGGATAGGACTCAGCACACCATGCTCGTGGGGGCAGGTGCGGGGGACTTCGCCGAAGAATGCGGGATTGAGAAAGTTCCGACGGAAGGACTCGTCACTCCAGCCGCCGTGGAAGAGCTCCAGCGTTTTAAAACTTACAACAAGAGTGTCACATCAAATTTTTCCGAGCGAAGTGACTACAAACCAAGTGGCCACGATACGGTGGGCTGTGTGGCAATGGATGGGGCGGGTCACATCGCGGCTGGAACGTCCACCGGAGGAATCACCGGGAAACGGCCGGGGCGGGTAGGGGACTCTCCCCTTGTGGGCTGTGGCGCCTACGCGGATGACCTAGCAGGCGGCGTCTCTACCACAGGCCACGGGGAGTCCATTAGTAAAGTCTGCCTGGCAAGACGAATTGTAGAAAACTGCGAGAAAGGTATCTTAAAATACTGCATTAAAAATTAAATGTTAGTACAGATACCCAACACCTGTTCAAATAAACTATGAAATTCCTTCCAGGTGTGCCGTCCGAAGAAGCAATAACGCAGGGTCTAAACTTTATGCGTGGCCGGGTGGGTCAAGCTGGTGGTGGGATATGTATCGATAAAAAAGGAATTCCCGGAATTGGCTTTAACACCGAAAGAATGGCCTGGGCTATGATTACCAAGACTGTCGCCTCGTGCGGAATGAATCCTTCAGAATGTGTACCATTTAACACTGACTGAAAAAAAATAAAACAATAAAGAAATAACATAGCCATTACATATTTTATGAAAATAAATGTAAAGTAGTAAAGTTCTTATAAATGTGAGGTTCATTTCAATCGAATGTTAAGTATATATGTACAATTTGATTTTATTTTCATTATTTTACAAAAGCTTGCTGTCTAGTTTCCATAATACTTTAAAATGCAGCACAGATTGATTTCGACTTGGAAGTGTCCAAGTCAACGTTCACAATATGCATGTTTTTAAATTACATGTAATAGTAATAATTTATTATTGTAATAAATTATGTCTACTTCTAGGAATCTATCATTTCACTATCTGTCTGCACATAGCCAGGGAAAAACATATTAATATTTTATTATACATATTTTCTGTTCCTTCCTGGTTTTTTGTTTTAGTTTTGACTACGTACACATATATATGACGTTAGTCAACCTGCAGGCTGCAGGTCTGTCTGTTGACTACTACGGTTTTATTTTTTACAACTACAAGTTGTGGTCAGTGACTGTGACTGCCACGCACAGGAAGGATCAAATCAAATTAATATTAACATTAGGCAAATATTAATATTATTTTAATCATTTATTCAACTATGAATCTACCAACAAAGAGTAAGTTTAAAGTTTATGTGTTAAAAGTGTCAAAGTGTGCTTTGTTTGTCTTCTCTTTCTCCAGTTCTATCAGTGATAAATTATAGTGATGGTTTATGTATACTCAAGTCCCGTTCAAATTAATATTATCCTTACAATTAACAGTAGTAGTATAATTTCTACTCCTTATAAACGTACTAGGTATTCTTACAATCACACTACTAAATTATAAGTTTACTTTTCATCTGTTCATTAGTACAGGATAACTATACGAAACCAAAACGCAAAATTAACCAAATCTAACAGCAATTTAATAAAATTTTGTGATAATTTAACCATCAATAATTATTACTATTAAATTAAACCCAGAATCCTTTCTATTCACAAATACAGAGCTAGACAAGGACAATAAGTAACAAATATACACTACAAATTCTAAATAAATACTTAAATTCCATATTACCTAAATTCATTCTTAATAATAAAATACATACATTAAGTAACATTCTTGAAATTGAAAACCATAAACCCTTTTTTTTTAAGGTTAACGTACGTAATTGCCCAACATCACTACGAACAACTACCTCACACAAAATATTATCATCAGCTATAAAACAAACCAAAAAGGCCGAAACCACGACAGGTATAAGAATCCCTTGACCTGAGCTTCCAGAATATACAATAATTAGCTCATAATAAAAAAAAAACTTAAATAGTTAACCAGAGTATTTCATTTCTAATTGATTCTACAAGGAAGATCTAGAACACCAATCAATTTTCTAATTTGTTTTTATACATTTTAAGGTCAAAGTCTAATATTTCATGCTGGCTGCCTCCCATTCCATCACCTACACGGAAGAAAACAATAATATGTATCAATACTACAGGGAATCTAATTGCAGAAAAGCTACCCTTAAGTCAACAATTATTGTACGCATAGAAAAAGCCAGAGTCACAATATAATATATCATATTCATATACATAATATATCTTCCGTAATTCAATGCAATTTTAATAGACTCATCTATCCGTCTAATTAAAAGAAACGAAATTAGAATAAATAATCATAATAATTACATTTTTTTATATATAAAAGAGTTGCCAACTGTACGTAGATATAATGTAATTATTTTACAAAAAATTGGACAATGTAACGTAAATAACACACTTTTTAATCAAGTGGTGTCAACTTTTCAACACTATATATTATAAGTATTATCAACTAATTATTTCCTGAACAAACGAGCTTTGTAGAATGTAAAAATTTGAAATCGAAACTTCATTAGTAATTGCACTAAAACATTAGTGAACAACACCTCTTCTTGATTTAATTTACAAATGTAACGGCAAGAAACAACAATATATTAAGAGTTTCACATATTTTTTTGAAGTGTGTATTGTATTAAATCAATCCACAGATGCAAGTATGTATGTACGTAAATAAGACGAGGATGTTTTATGGGGTCATCTTATAGAACCTTAGCGTAGTCAAGTTTTATCGACCTGAATATCAACCAGAATAATAGATGTACACACATAAAGATAGCTATAAGCCTAATATTAATCTTAATGCAGAATTCCTTGTAGTTATTTATATTATGACATTGTGTGAACTGTGAAGTAATTATGAATTAATAGTAGCATAGTTAGGTATGTAGATATATATATATATGAATATTTGGTAATAAAAATGATGTTAACTTGTACTATTTATATTGAATGCAATGTATGGATTCTCATCCGCATTCCCTTTCCAATCCAATCCATTATTCACTTAACAACCAAGGTGTGGTCAAGTCAAGTGTCAAATGTCATGTCAAGTTCTCAAGTTAACCACTTCGAACGTCTTCACAGACACAGGTGACAGTACATCTTGATACAATTATGCATCACAAAAATTCACTCAAATTCAATACACAATACACTACCGTCCGCCCCTCCATTTCCCACCCTCGTCTTCCTTTGTTCCTTCCTACCCTATCTTACGATTCTTCTACCTACACTATTATAGTCTATCTCTATCTCCTTCCCCCGGAGCCACCATAGCCGTACGTTTGACCTCCATAGCCTTGCCATGTACCGCCACCCCTTCCTGCATTCCCACCAGACGAATCCCAACTCTGACCAAATCCTTGATCCGGAACTTGTTGCCATGGGTCTTGGTAGCCGCCGCCGCCGCCACCACCGCCCATTTGAAAGCCACCTTGTCCGTATCCGCCGCCATAACCACCGCCTCCACCCGAGGGTCTATTCTGGGGCTGTTGCCAGTTTCCTTGGTGACCCTACAAATTATTCACAATTAAATTACAATTCCATTTAATATTAAAGAGGAATATCAAACATTATTTCAAGTTTACTGTCCTACGTACTTGTTGCCTAGGTCCACCTCGTCCCACGAAAGTATTTCCATCACCACCTCTCCACGAGCCACCTCCAGCTCTGCCACCAGAGCCTCCCATATCCCTCCTTGGATTCCTTCCTTGAGATGCTCGTGTAGGAATAGCACTAGGACCTCCACTTCCCCTCCAACTGCCGCCTCCTCCACCTCCGCCGCCGCCTCCTCTTGGGGGTCCACCTCCGTTTCTTAAAATCCTCGGAGGACCACCCATTCCTCTCCCTCCAGCGCCTCGTGGACCTCCAAGTCCCCTCGGGGGACCACCACCCCTTGGCGGAAGACCACCTCTAGGTCCACCTCTACCTGGTGGAGGCATACCACGGGGCATGAATCCACCTCTGGGTCCACCATAGCCACCTCCACGAGGTGGTCCACCCATCGGCGGTCCACCTCTTCCACGCCAACCACCGCCACCGCCACCACGGAACGGGGGTCCACCACCGCCTAGTCAATCAAGCGAAAGAAGCTAAATTAATAAACTGAATTCAAATATTTCTCAGTAATAATAGTAAACAATAATAACACAATTAATGACATACGTGGTCCACCCCGTCCTCTGCTGCGTCCAGCACTACGGTTGCCACCGCGGCTGGGAATTGGACGTCCGTAACCCGCATTGACACCTTCTTTATTGTACTTGCTGATCAGCTTCTGAGCTTCCTCTCTGTCAAGGTCGACGAAATCCACAGCTGAGAAAATTTCGCCTACGTCAGGTAGCCGAAAACCAGCTGAATACAAAATATCATATTAGTCAATCCTTGAAGCTACAATTCAACTAAAAGTTGAAAATATTTAATAGTGGATATTTAAATAAATATATAAAAATGGCTAGTTGTCTACAATGTACAAGAAACAAAATAACAACATAAATACAATAATAATAAACACTATGATAAAAACAGATAAAATAACTTTGTGACTCTGACAAGAAACTGCATATAGGTAGATACAAGAAAATCATAATAAATCAATGCAAGACAAAATGAAATACACAACAACCTCCAACATCTTCGTGTCGACTTACGAATTTACCAATTTACGACCACTTGGTATTTTTTAGAAACGAAGTTTCGATTTTTGTGTGTAAGTAAATTGTACGAACGTAAATTGATAGAGTGATAGCTCTTTTACACGTCAGTTGTAAAAGGATTGTTGGTGAGGTCAAAAAGGAATACAGGCTGGGTGTGTAGGGAGGAGACGGAAGAATTTTTAGAAGAAGATTAATAGCTACTCTACTGTTTACTATTTTAATGTTATAGCTTCTTTTTTTATATTAATTTATTCACCCAACTACACAAGACAGAGAATTCAAGAACTGCTTTGCTTTTGGTGTTCGTTTTTGCAGTTAATATTTTGTCTTATTTAGAATTTTTTTTATAGAAGAGAGTGAAAGAAAAGGGTTGGTAAAATAAATAATTTTTTGTATCTATATTTTTGTAAATAGAGTGAGAGAGTAATTCTCGGAAATTCTGAAATAATTGTGAACCTTTCATGTCAAGGATGGTGGATTTGGGAACACTTTTTCCCTGCTCTTGTTCTTTAGATTTGATTCGTTTTTGGTACTCTTCGTCTGACGGAACGATCACTACAGCCCGTCGTTTGAAACCCTGAAAACCTCCGCTCTTCCGTCGTTGTGCACCCGCTACCACATTGCTCTACATTGATAATAATCCACAACAAATTTTTTCTAGTCAGTATCATTATCATTTCTCGATTCTTAGTTTTCTTTCCAAACTCTTACCAAATTTTAAATAAATTGTATTCTATATAATACTTCTTGTTTCTACTATATTTGTCCTACACTCATTTTCGCAGGTATTTATTATAATGATATACTACAAGTAGGTATTTAACCATAACCATATCTCGTAATATAATAATCCTAATTTGATTTTCTATTCGACTATTTTTCCTAGATCTTTGTAAAATCTATTGTCTACATGCAACATGTAGTGTAGATATGTATGTATACTAAGCAGTACAAAAATTAAATTGTAGTCATTAATTATTTTTTGTGCTTGAGCTGTAAACTGGAAGACAAAAAATAAAAAAGCACCCGTTCATTAAATGCAATTATAATAAATCATAGTTAAGTGTAGTAGCTGTAAATGGTTTTGATGGTAGTCGTATCGCAGGTACAGACCGTAATATATATATTATAATAATAATAATTTGTATTTAAGCATTAAAATGCTTGAAAAATAAAAGAGACAGGCTTTGGAAGAATACTCCTTTTTTAGAGTCTTTCAATATTTTATCAAACTGCAAAGTGGCACTGCTGTTTTGTGTTTCACAAATACTCGTATCGATTGACTGTTCTTGTGAGCTCCAACTCAACAATATTATCATGCATTCAGTTTCAGGCTTTTAAACAACTCTTTTTTTCCGGTTGTTGTAAGACAGGCTTTGCTTTTAGCATAAGTACTTTATTGCGGGCGGGATCACAAAAGTACGTATTCCTATAATATCTGAGATGATGTAGTAGTAGTAGTATTTAGTATCGTTTGTAGGTGCATCACTTTATTGTATAATTATATTTCTGAACGCACTGAATATAATTAGTTTGCCGACGATGGATTAATTAATTCATAATAGTATCATTTTTTCTTTTGTCATATCCAGGAATTGCTAAAAAATCACTGGATTGTTATCCTTGCAGGAATGGAATATGCATACACTACTCAAGTATCATTTCCAATTCGAAAATAATGATTAATCCGAGCGGTGGTTTCTTTTGATATTTTTTTGACGCCGTTGTAAAACCGGGGATTTTATTTGGTGGTTTTCTGTTTTATGATAAAACTGTTCCATGGAGTACAGGTATCTCGTATCGGTATAATAGGAGAATGTTGTGACTGTTGTAAATTATAGGCAAGAATTGTTTTTAGTGTTCCGAAATTCATCGAAAGGAAGGAGGTCAAGGGATAGGATAGGAGAGAATTTTGTATATATACATTATCTAGTTCTTTTTTACGTAGCACTTATGAATTTGCATTCATGTTTAGAAATTGTTCAACTCAAAAACAATTTGTTCAATTTGTTTTGTATAAACTCATTCTGAGCAGTTCTTTTTCGTTTCTTTGAAAACTTTGTTTTCTATCGCATTACTGTAAATCCTGTGTCCTGAGTACTCTCTCAATTTTTATTCACCAGTTTTTTTTCAGTTTACCTACCTATTTGTTTTATTCGACATTATCGAGATACTACTTCTCACTCAGAATTGTTTAGTTTTAGTTTTTCATGGAGAGAAGTACCAATCCATCCTAATTAATTATGTATTAAATATTTCACATCACAAAGTTTTATCTTGAACTGAGCATTTTCAAGCTCTTTCTGTTCTGTCGATCATACATTTATAAAAATGTAATTCAGTATTTCCAAAATTCCAAAGTATGAGTGTGGATAAGTAGTAGTAGTAGTTTGTTCTCTCTTTAATGGCAGTAGAATTAGTAGAAGTAGGCAGTTGGGATTTCCCGTTTTCTTGCTCAATTCAATGGAATCTGGATGTGTAAGCTCAGATAATGGTAAGACAAGCCATCTCACACTCACAATCTTACAGGGTTGATACTTCATCATTTTTTATTTATAATATCATTGTATGATTCAATTCTCAATTGAAATAATTATTTCTTGGGTGACAGATCGATAGATCAGATCAGACAGTGGCGAGGATATTGCCATATCCTTAAGAGATGAAAGCTTTCCTGAAATCTTTATCAATCTTTAAAATTGAATATATAATATTACAGAAAAAAATGATTAGGTTGCTCTTTTAAATATCTAAATACTGCCTGATTTGTGTACTGCCAATGCAATGAATTTGCACAAATTATTATTGTCAATAACAAAAATATGGTGTTCGCTTGTATACTTGAGTTTCCGTCTTGGAAATCTCTAACAATCTTCAACTAACTTGGCAACTTTATAGTTACACATCTACTCAACTACAAAGATAAACTTACTAGCATAAGTTCTGCTTCAAGTCTACTGCACTAATAAATACGTAGGTAGGTATCTTTAGTGGATATCTGAAATGAATAGGAATATCTGAGGACTTACTTACCGGCAGACCGTGGGTGGTCTGTGTCCCTAAAAAGGTGGTTAGATGTGAAAGGGAGTACGTACCTGATCTAGAATGTAATTTCTTCGTCTGGAAGGAGCTATTTCAATTAATTTTTCCACGAATTTCCCAGCCTTTTGAAAAAACCCATCGTAGGTTTTATTCGTATTTGAGCTGAGAGAAGACTGATCTTTTAAGGATCGCTCCACAAGGGTTGACGTCCCGAGGATGTTATAATGCTTGTCTGGATTATCTGCTACGTAGTCTTTCGACCACTTCGTCTTTCCACATCCAGCCAAGCCACACAACATTACGAACTAAGTTATACACAATACAGCCAATTAGTAACAACATATTAACATAATTACAAAAAGTAAAAACGATTTCAACAAAATAACAGAAAATGAAAACTTACCTCGCATTCTGCTCTAGCTTCCGGTCGTGTAGGTCCACGAATCCTGGTGTCTGAAGGTTCCACTTTGGCAACCAATGTCTCACCTTCCTCCAACGTATAAACTGTGTCCGTTGCTCCAAAATTAACTTCAAACTTAACATTTCTAGTGAGTATATGTGGGAATAGAATTTTCCCTTCTAAATCCTCCTTGGGAATTTCAATAGTAGATCCAACTACTGCTCCGTTTTTTGTAAATTTCAACTCTGCTGGTTCAGCGTCCAGATTCTAGAGCACACAGAGTGAAATACAATTTGCGCAGGTGTAATAGTCGATTGTTAGCTAGTGCGTATGTTCAATGAGCTCTTAACAATGAACCAGAACTACGCTCACGATTAAACATACATTATCAATCATACATTATTAGTCATTTAATAAAAATCCTAATGACTTACCAAAAGTGTTCCAACAACATCATCTTTGTCAAAAGTCACGTTCTCCCCGAAGTCTTCAACTTCTCCACCCTTGTAAAGCTTTCCAGTGGAATCCAAGCCATAAGACGCCTTCTCTTCTCCTAAAAAGTATTTAACACAAATTGAAAACTAAAACAGGATAAAAATAATACCTGAAAAACTAAACAAAGCTAAAATTCAATGAATTTAAATTAAAGGCCACGGGCCGATTTAAGGACAATAATTATCAACTAAAATGTAAAATGTATGCAGTACCGAGCTGAAGACCGGCATTCAAATCTGCCCAGCCTATGCGTAAAATGTGCTTCTTTTCCAATTCACCAAAATCGGGTTTAACTTCTAAACTGTCAACCCACTTCACTTCATAGTACAGTTTTCCTTTTGTGAATCCATAAGTCGCTTTCACACCAGCATAGGCAAAAGGGAATTCTTCAATAATCCACGGCTCTGCTTGTAAATAATTGTCTTCGGAGATTTTAAGATTAAGGTCGGATTTGTACCAATCAAGAAGTACAGCGTCATTATCAATTTCCGGTTCATGCTCTGCAATAGTTTTCACCGGCTCGGGCTCAGTTTTTGCCCGCTTCTGACCTGGTTCTGCCTCTGCTGGCTTGGACTCACTTTCACCATTCACATCTTCGATCTTCCTCTTGTTGGACTCTCCTTCCTGCTCTACTTCCATGGATTCTTCTCCTTCCACTGCTGCGGGTTTGGCTTCGCTCTCGCTCTCAGTTGCTACTTTATCATCCTCCACTGCTTCGGCAGCTGGGGCTTCAGCTTCCTCTTGACTAGATTCTGATTGTTCTGGTTTCTTTGCTGTTGACGGTAGTTCAGCTGGTTCGGTCGTTGTTGTCGAAGCGGAGGTATCCACACTTATGGTGGTTGGAGCTGGAGCTGGAGTTGCTTTGGTTGGACTTGGTGTTGCAGCCACTTTGGCTGGGCTGGCTTTAACTGCTGGGCTTTTCTCAGTGGTAGGAGTGGTGCCCCTCGTACTTCTTGTAGGCGATATGGACTCTGTTGGCTCTGCTGCAGCCACTGGAGGGGATTTCAAGGGTGACGCAGCCCGAGCTGCTGGCACATCTTCCGTCTCCATGGTGTCTTCCTCCTTCCCATCAACCTCACCCCCTGCTTCCGACCCATTACCCACAGCCTCAGGAGCAGCACCATTATCTGTCTGGATTGGATTTGAATTGCTGTCACCTGCAGGGGCCTCTTCTAAGGCTGCTAAAAGTCGTTCCGTCAAGACAGCTTTAACACCACGAGCATCCAGGCCTCTATTCGTCAACTCCGCCCGGAGCTCTACCACTTTCATCTTTTGAACTTCATCGGGTGTTAAATTCATTTTCCTATGAACAGCACATAAACAAAACTTGATAATGAATTAAATCCCTTCTACCATCTCCCTAGCTTCCCCAATGCTATTACCATAGCTTGCCCGGTGCCCGCCGGTCACAGGCAGCAGAATAAAATCAAGTGACACATTCACATTCAACGTTAAACAAAAATCATTCTAAAAACAATCCAAATCAAACTATCAAACAATCCCCCACGATGATCACGATCATGATCAATGAAACATCTCTTGCCGTCTTGAATTTACCTTCCAATATAATTCAAATCAAAGCCTCCATCCAATGCCGTGAGCCGTCAAACTTCAACTTCAAACTTTCCTCGCTCACATCATTTCATCACAATCTCAAATTACGCATCTGACTCAAAAAAAAAGCTGAAAACTCAAAACTCTGATTCAACTAATTCCAACCAGATTCAAAAAAACGGGCACTTCACTTCCCTGAAGAAATCAGAAAACTAAACTGACAAAAATGAGAAGGAATGACGCATAGGTCTGCCTTCAGCCTTCGTTCATACACGATCCAAATTACAAAACCAAAAATTGTACAATATTCGGTTTGCTACAAATATTAGAAAAATGACAGAAACTTACCCGTCGTCGTAATGACCGATGGAAGGAAGACAGTCAGTAGAGAGTTGCTGCAGAAAGTCGGATAAAAATCAGTAAAATACAACTACAAAATGTGATTTAATTTGGAAAAATTGTGATGATTTGAAAAATTATTTTTGACGGTTCAATAGCCGCTTATTCCCGTGTCTTGTGTCCTTCGGACGCTACGTACATACTAACCGCCAAGCGTAGACTTGGAGCGTGTAGTTTATTTTAATCCCTCTGTGCACTTGACTCACGGGTATAGCCTGCCTATAGCCGAGCACTGGCTATAGGGGCAGAGAGTGCAGTAGTGTAGTGTGTGGAGTGTGTGTGTGGCAGTGGGAAATAAAGGGAAAGAAAACCCAAGCCAAAGCCAATAAAGCCAAGCCCCGCTCAAATCCCGACCTCTTCAGGCCTCAAACAAGAACACAGTATGCTACGGCCATGCAAATTAAATCGACTGTGCTGCTGTGGCTCCGTCCATAAATTACCCCACTATTCATTTCTGTACACGCAGAAATGGGAATTTCTTGTTTTACATCATTTTGAAAATGGTGGTTGCTGGTTTACCGTCTTTTTAAAATGGGAATTTCTAGTTTATTGATTTTTTGAAAATGGGAATTTCTAGTTTTACATCTTACATCTTTTTGAAAATGGTGGTTTCTGGTTTACCGCCTTTTTAAAATGGGATTTTCTAGTTTTATGTCCTTTTGAAAATGGGATTTTCTAGTTTTATATGTCCTTTTGAAAATGGGAATTTCTAGTTTTGTATCCTTTTGAAAATGGTGTTTTCTAGTTTAGTGACTTTTTGAAAATGGGAATTTCTAGTTTATTGATTTTTTGAAAATGGGAATTTCTAGTTTTACATCTTCCATGTTTTTGAAAATGGTGGTTTCTGGTTTACCGCCTTTTTAAAATGGGATTTTCTAGTTTTATGTCCTTTTGAAAATGGGAATTTCTAGTTTTGTATCCTTTTGAAAATGGTGTTTTCTAGTTTAGTGACTTTTTGA